>CAUYLG010064816.1:0-10396 GCA_963573385.1 Cacajao melanocephalus
CCTGTAGTCCCAGCTACTCTGGAGGCTGAGGCTGGAGAATTGCTTGAACCCAGGCGGCGGTGGTTGTAGTTAGCCAAGATCATGCCACTGCACTCCAGCCTGTGCAACAGAGTGAGCCTCTGCCTCAAAAAAAAAAAAAAAAAAAAAAGGACAGGGTCTTTCTTGCTTTGTTGCCCAGGCTGGAATTCAGTGGCACAATCGCAGCTCACTGCAGCTTTCACCTTGGCCTCCCAAGTACCAGGACCAGAGATGTGTGCCACCACATTTGTCTAATTTTTAAACTTTTTTTTTAAAGATATGGGGTCTTACTATGTTGCCCAGGCTGGTCTCAAGCTCCTGGCCTCAAGTGATCCTCCTGCTTTGGCCTCCCAAAGTGCTGGATTACAGGCTTGTGCCACCGCACCTGGCCCTCAGTGTTCTTTTTTTTTGAGACAGAGTATTCCTCTTGTCACCTAGGTACAATCTTGGCTCACTCACTGCAACCTCCACCTCCTGGGTTCATGGAATGTTGCTGCCTCAATCTCTCGAGTAGCTGGGACTACAGGTGCGGGCCACCAGGCTAATTTTTATATTTTTAGTAGAGATGGGGTTTCATCATGTTGGCCAGGCTTCTCTTGAACTCCTGGCCTCAAGCGATCCTGCTATCTTGGCTTCCCAAAGTGCTGGGATTACAGGTGTGAGCCACTGTGCTGGGCCCTCAGTGTTGTTTGTACCATTCTTGCTGCTGCTCTCTGGGCCCCTGACTCCACTGACTGCAGTCCTGGCAAGCTGGTGAATGAATCGCCTCCCTGGGTCTTGGCTCCTTGGTCTTAAAAATTTCTCCTTGGGGGCACACAGTGCTATTAGTTTCTTGGGAGGAATAGCTAAGGAGAGTTTAGGGCAGTGAAAATTGAGAGACCCATGGGAGAGACAAGAGAAGAAGCTTCCAGTGCTCTGCTCTCCATCTGGTGGCACCTCCACATCTCCTTGTCCCAGGGTCACAACAGGAGAATCCACTTTTCTAGGGCTTGGAACATACAACCTCAGGAAACCCCTCAGACTTCTGACTCCATAACTAGTTCTGATCTGAACACTGATGTGACAAAGTACAGTGGGGAAGTGTTAGTCACACAGGCCTGGGAACCAGGCAGACCTGAGTTCCAGTCCTGGTTTTCCCACTCTCCAGCTGAGCTACTTCGGGCAAGTTACTTAACCTCTCTGAGTCTCAGTTTTCCTATCTGTAAAAGAAGGATGATATCAAATTTATTGGGCCTAGGGTTCCGGAGAGGGGACATTCTTTCATTTCATCAATCATGGATCCAGTCACTCATTCTTTAATCAATGACTACTTATTCAGGGTCTACTATGGGCCACACGCTGTGCTGAGGATAATCATAACAATTACAGTTGTTCATGTTTATCAAGGACTTATTGCATACTGGGTATTGTGCTTTATAGGAATTCTCTTACCTTGCAACAATCCTGTCCTCAATATCTATGCACAAATGGAAGAGGAAATAAAGATTCCAAAGGATGTTAGGATAAGATAGGCTGAATCAGAGGAGATAAAAGAGAGAAAACAGTCAAATTATCCATCTGAATTCATGAAACCAACTGTACATGACAAGTACAGAATGTAAAAAAAATGCGATTTCACAATTTCAGATGGGGAAGAAATGGTGTTGTAGGTGGGTGTAAACTGAATGGAGCTAGCTGGAGCTAGCTAAACATAATGCGGGCGGCCTAAATGCTAATATAACTGTGGGTTTCATTAACAGACACGTAGTGTACAAACACAAGGAAATTGTGGTTTCACTCTGTTCAGTGACCACAGTGGGAAGGGCAGAGGAGGACAGGATAGTAAGGGACCGAGAAACAATGCCTTGTGAGAGTCACTGGAAGAAACTAGAGATACAGAGATAAGAAAAGAAAGGGAGGAGGAGGAGCAGAATGATGACAGTTTAGTGGAAATGATCACAGCCTTCAAGACTGAAGGACTGGCCCGGCACGGTGGCTCATGTCTGTAATCCCAGCACTTTGGGAGGACGACGTGGGTGGATCATGAGGTCAGGAGTTCAAGTTAAGCCCGGCCAACATGGTGAAATCCCGTATCTACTAAAAACACAAAAATTAGCTGGGTGTAGTGGCACGTGGTGGCCTGTGGTCCCAGATACTGGGGAGGCTGAGGCAGGAGAATTACTTGTACTGAGGAGGCGGAGGTTGCAGTGAGCTGAGATCAAGCCATTGCACACCAGCCTGAGTGACAGAGCAAGACTCTGTCTTGAAGAAAAAAAAGACTGAAGGACTACCATGGGTAAAAGAGAAGTGATTGGTTTGCACAGCTCCAAAGCACAGACCTATAAAGAGAAGTAAAGGAGAGCCAATTGCTGCATGTGCTCAGCAGTTCCTGGTGCCAGGCACTGTGCTAAATACTTTTGTCCTGACTTCAATTCATTCCTTACAACCATTCTGGGAGACAGCTACTATAATCTCCATTGTACAGATGAGCTACTATACTATATTCCTCCTTAGGCAGAGGTCAGATGAATTTAAAAGAGAGCTTTTTAAGTCTAAAGATGGAAAAGGCAAAATACTAAGTTCTCCATGTCAAGAAGAGCTTAGGGGTGGGTGTGGTGGCTTACATCAGTAATCTCAGCACTTAGGGAGGCTGAAGTAGGAGGACTCCTTGAGACCAGGAGCTTGAGACCAACCTGGGAAATATAATGAAACTCCATCACTACAAAAAATTTAAAAACTAGCCAGGCATGGTGGTGTGTGCCTGTAGTCCCAGCTACTTAGGAGGCTGAGGTGGGAGGATTGCTTGAGCCTACGAGGTCAAGACTGTAGTGAGCTGAGATCACACCACTGCACTCCAGCCTGGGCAACAGAGGGAGACCGTGTCTCAAAAAAATAAAAAATAGGCCAGGCACGGTGGCTCATGACTGTAATCCCAGCACTTTGGAAGGCCAAGGTGGGAGGATCACTTGAGGTCAGGAGTTCGAGACTAGCCTGGCCAACACGATGAAACCCTGTTTCTACAAAAAATAAAAAAAAAATTAGCTGCATGTGGTAGCGTGCGCCTGTAATCCGAACTACTTGGGAGGCTGAGGCAGGAGAATCTCTTGAACTAAAGAGGCAGAGGTTGCAATGAGCTGAGATCCTGCCACTGCACTCCAGCCTCACTCTGGCGACAGAGTGAAACTCCATCTTAAAAAAAAAAAATTGTCGGGCACAGTGGCATGCGCCTGCAGTCCCAACTACTCGGGAGGCTGAGGCTGGAGGATCTCTTGAGTCCAGGAGTTCTGGGCTGTAGTGTGCAATGCCAATTGGGTGTCTGCACTAAGTTCAGCATCAATATGGTGATCTCCTGGGAGTGGGGGACCACCAGGTTGCCTAAGGAGGGGTGAACCGGCCCAAGTCAGAAATGGAGCAGGTCAAAACTCCTGTGCTGATCAGTAGTGATCACACCTGTGAGTAGCCACTGCACTCCAGCCTGGGCAACATAGTGAGACCCCGTCTCTAAAAAAATAAAAATAAAAATAAATTTAAAAAAATAAATTAAAATAAAAAGTAAAAAAAAATTTAAAAAAAGCTTAAATAATGACTTGGAAAACTGGAAAAGGGATTTGAGCTTGGTTTAGAGGAAGAGAAAGAGCAGTACAAGAGAGAGAAGTTGACTAGATATACACTAAAGTTCCTTCCAATCCTGCACATTGAACATAGGTTTGAGCTATGGCATCAGACACCCTGAAATCAAACTCTAGCTATGCCTCGTTCTAGCTGTGTGACCTTGGGCAAAGTCACCACATCTATCTTTCCTCAAGTTTCCTCATATGTCAAATGGAGACAATAATAGTTCTTATGCCATAGAGCTGTTGGGAAGGTTATATATAATGTTCATAAAAAGTCCTTTGAAGAATGCCTGGCCTATAAACTTTACCTATATTTATTGATAATGAGAGAGTCAAGGCCTACAAACATGACACATTAAATATTAACAAAAGAAGTAAAGAATACAGCCTGGGCAGGGCTCAGTGGCTCACTCCTGTAATCCTAGCATTTTGGGAGGCCAAGGTGGCTGGATCACATGAGGCCAGGGGTTTGAGACCAGCCTGGCCAATATGGCAAAACCCCATCTCTACTAAATATACAAAAATTGGCCAGGCATGGTGGTGCTCGCTTGTAGTCTCAGCTACTTGGGAGGCTGAGGTATGAGGATCACTGGAACCCAGGTGGCAGAGGTTGCAGAGAGCTGAGATCATGCCACTGCACTCCAGCCTGGGTGACAGAGTGAGACCCTGTGTCTGAAAATAAATAAATAAATAAATAAATAAAAGAAAGGAAAGAAATAAAGAATTACATGAGAAATACGTAACAGTGGCCAGGCATGGTGGCTCACGCCTGTAATTCTAGCACTTTGGGAGGCTGAGGTGGGTGTAACACAAGGTTAAGAGATTGAGACCATCCTGGCCAACATGGTGAAACCCTGTTTCTACTAAAACTACAAAAATTAGCTGGGCGTGGTGGCATGTGTCTGTAGTCCCAGCTACTTGGGATGCTGAGGCAGGAGAATAGCTTGAACCCAGGAGGTGGAGGTCACAGTCACCAGAGATTGTGCCACTGCACTCCAGTGTGGCGAAAGAGCAAGATCCGTCTCAAAAAAAATAAAAATAAAGAAAAAGAAAAAAAAAGAAATATGTTTAAGTGTATTTGGTGAATGGGTAAATAAAAGAAAAAAAAAGAAATATGTAATAGTTTAACTCAGGTAAATAAGAGAAAGAAGATAATTAAATGTTCACATGACAGAGTGGAACAATGGAGAAAATGGTAGGAAGGCTTCATGGAGGATGAGGGACTGAGCTGGGTCCTGAAGACTTAATGAAACTTAGGTGCAGTTTGTCTTGATCCATTTTCTATTGCTGTAACAGAATGCCACAAAATGGGTAATCTGTGATGAGCAGACATTTATTTAGCTCACAGTTCTGGGGGCTGGGAAGTTAAAGAGTGTGGTGCTGGCATCTGGTGAGGGCCTTGTGCTGCTTTATCCCATGGGCAAAGGACAGAAGGTGGAAGCAAACATGTGAGATAGAGAGAGGAATCAGGGGCTGGATTTGCTTTATAATGACCCACTCTCATAATAACTAACCTGCTTCTGTGATAACAACATTAATCCATTCACAATGGCTCTGCCCTCATGACCTAATCACGCTCTTATTAGGGCCCACCTCCCAATGCTATGGTATTGGGGATTAAGTTTCCAACACATGAACTTTTGGAGGACATGCTTAAAATACTCAAGCCATAGCAGGGTTGAAGGAAGACATGTTCAGCATAAGGACTATAGGAGGAAATGAATAACATGAGTTTGCGAAGTGCAGAGGACATATCTTCCCATCCTTCAAATCATGTTGATGATTGGTTCCACTGACTCTACGAAGGATGGTTTCAGTTGGGAGCTGCCAAGTTCCTTAGGTGTGCGCTTGAGGCTGTCCACCTGCCTTCTGAGAGGTGCTGACTTGGAGAACAGAGAAAACCCAACAGCCAGGGCCTCAAAAGTCAGACATATCACTTGAGAGTTGGTTCGGAAGGAAAACAGTAGTAAAAACTGGTACCGGGAACTCCATGACATGTATAATATATTTTACTATATGGTAGTACTCATATAGTAAAAATGATCCCTGAACATCCTCAGCCTTATTCCAGGGGCTTTTTGTTGCCTGTAAAGTGCCCTGGCATTGCCAGAGGATAGATAAGAAAGCACATATCCCTCCCCAGTAAGACGCTGTTTTCTTTTGGGGACTACAAGTTAAGCTGACCGCAAATGCAAGGTGGAATTGAATTCCTTCCTTCTTGTCACTCATGGCTGTGTTATTTAAGCAGTTATGATGGTGTTGGCGGTGGGTGTGTGTAAGACGATGGCTGCACAGAAGAGCTGGAGTACAATGCTGGGACCTTGATGTCGTTTTAACCTGAGCCTCATGTTGCATGGAAAACAAACCAAGCAGTTTTGCTATGTAATAGTTTTTAATTGACAAATGTCGAAACATGTCAAAGCTTTCCTAACATTTTCCAAGAATGCTAACTCAGGTGTTTTGTTTCATCTTAGAATTAAAAAAAAAAGATCCCTGAAGATTCTTTAACTCTCTCTTCTCTTAACAAGTTTAGTATGACCATTTTTCCCTCCAATAGGAAAATAGTTTCTTTGATTAAGGCTCATATAAGCAGTTGGCTTGCAGGTAGGGGCCATGTTGTAAGAAACATTTATCTTTTTTTTTTTTTTTTTGAGATGGAGTTTTGCTCTTGTTGCCCAGGCTGGCATGCAGCGGTGCGATCTTGGCTCACTGCAACCTCCGCCTCCCAGGTTTAAGTGATTCTCCTGCTTCAGCCTCCTGAGTAGCTGAGATTAGGTGCCTGCCACCATGACCAGCTAATTTTTGTATTTTTAGTAGAGATGAGGTTTCACCATGTTGACCAGGCTGGTCTCTAACTCCTGACCTCAGGTGATCTTCCCATCTTTGCCCCCAAAGTGCTGGGATTACAGGCGTAAGCCACTGTGCCAGGCCAGAAACATTTATCTTTAAACAATAGAATCACATTTCAGCCCAATGAAATGCATACTCTGTGAAGGAGAGAACCAAGACCAGCCATGGAAACAGCACAGATTCATGCTCTCATCTCAGGCACTGCTAGCTGATTCTTCTTTTTCTTTTCTTTTTAAAAAGATTGTGGTAAAAAACACATAACAAAATTCACCATCTTAATCATTTTGAAGTGCATACTTTATACTGCTAACTCTATTCACATTGCTGTGCAACAGATCTCTAGAACTTTTTTATCTTGCAAAACTGACCCTCTATACCCATTGGGCAAGTAAGTCCCCATTTCCCTTTCCTCCCAGGCCCTGGCAGCCATCTTTCTACTTTCTGTCTCTATGAATGTGACTATTCCAGGTGCCTTACATAAGTGGAATCATAGAGTATTTGTCCTTCTTCTTTTTTAATGTTTTCCCTAAGAAGTCAAGTAAGTTGGCCGGGCGCTGTGGCACATGCTTGTAATCCCAGTACTTTGGGAGGTTGAGGTGGGCAGATCACAAGGTCAAGAGATCGAGACCATCCTGGTCAACAAGGTGAAACCTCTACTAAAAATACAAAAATTATCTAGGCATGGTGGCACGTGCCTGTAGTACCAGCTACTTGGGAGACTGAGGCAGGAGAATCGCTTGATCCCGGCTTGAACCCCGGAGGTGGAGGTTGCAGTGAGCCGAGATCTTGCCACTGCACTCCAGCCTGGAGACAGAGCGAGACTCTGTCTCAAAAAAAAAAAAAAAAAAGAAGTCAAGTAAGTCAAATGGGTACATAATGTGACTCCATTGTATTTGTTGAATGAATGAATAATACCTGTCTTCAAAAGGAGTTTACAGTCTAGTTATACAGACAGACATGCAAACAAATAATTTCCGTTATTTCTTACTTTTTAAATTTAATTTTATTTTTTTGAGATGGAGTTTCATTCTTGTTGCCCAGGCTGGAGTGTAATGGTGCTGTCTCAGCTCCCTGCAACTTCTGTCTCCCAGGTTCAAGCTATTCTACTGCCTCTGCCTTCCAAGTAGTTGAGGTTACAGGCGCCTGTCACCACACCTGGCTAATTTTTTTGCGTATTTAGTAAAGACAGGGTTTTACGATGTTGGGCAGGCTAGTCTTGAACTCCTGACCTCAGGTGATCTGCCTGCCTCAGTCTCCCAGAGTGCTGGGATTGCAAGTGTAAGCCTGGCCATACTTTTATTTTTAATTTTTTTTAGTTAGGGTCTCCCTCTGTGGCCCAGGCCAGAGTGCAATGGCATGATCTTGGTTCACTGTAACCTCTGCATCCCGGGCTCAAGCAATCCTCCCACCTCAGCTTCCAGAGTAGCTGGGACCACAGTTGTGCGCCATCACAGCCAACAATTTGTCTTATTTTTTAATTTTTTTGTAGAGGCAGGGTCTTGCCATGTTGCCCAGGATGGTCTTGAACTCCTAAGCTCAAGCAATCTACCGTCCAGCACTTTGGGAAGTCGAGGCGGATGGATCACTTGAGCCCAGGAGTTTGAAATCTCCTGGCCAACATGGCAAAACCCTGTGTCTACTAAGAATACAAAAATTTGCTGGGTGTGGTGGCACATGCCTGTAATCCCAGCTACTCAGGAGTCTGGGGCATGAGCCTGGATTTTTGTTTTGTTTTGTTTTTTTTTTTGAGACGGAGTCCGGCTCTGTCACCCAGGCTGGAGTACTGTGGTGTGATCTCAGCTCACTGCAACCTATACCTGCTGGGTTCAAGCGATTCTCCTGCCTCAGCCTTCCAAGTAGCTGGGACTACAGGCATGTACCACCATGCCTGGCTAATCTTTTGTATTTTTATTAGAGATGGGGTTTCACCGTGTTAGCCAGGATGGTCTTGAGCTCCTGACCTCGTGAAGCGCCTGACTCGGCCTCCCAAAGTGCTGGGATTACAGGCGTGAGCCACCATGCCCGGCCAAGGCATGAGCCTGGGAAACAAAGGTTAGAGCGAGCACAGATTGCACCATTGCACTCCAGCCCAGGCAGCAGAGTGAGACTCTGTCTCAAAAAATATATATATAGGATTTAATGCTTGCTTGGAAAAGTTTTCAGTATCTTCAATATTGTTCACCCCTTCTTATTTTGCCATGTTTAAGAACTGATTTAAGGCTGAGAATGGTAGCTCACGCCTGTAATCCCAGCACTTTGGGAGGCTGAGGCAGGCAGATCATGAGGTCAAGAGATGGAGACCATCCTAGCCAACATAGTGAAACCTCGTCTCTACTAAAAATACAAAAAAAAAAAAATTAGCTGGGTGTGGTGGCGTGCACCTGTAATCCCAGCTACTTGGGAGATTGAGGCAGGAGAATCACTTGAACCCAGGAGTTGGAAGTTGCAGTGGGCCGAGACTACACTACTGCATTCCAGCCTGGTGACAGAGCGAGACTTGGTTTAAAAAAAAAAATTGATTTAAGAGTCTTAGTAAGATATGTAAAATGCAAGACAAGATAAATCAAATGTGAGTCAATAGAAAAAGAAAACAAAGTGAAGGGAAGAAAGTGAAGCCAAGAACGGGGCTAAAATGTGGATCATAATGATCTATGTCTGCTACAGATGGGCAATATTTAAGCTGTCTAGCAAACAATACAAAGCAAGAAAATCGCTTATTATGCGTAGGTCATTGCGTCTGAGTTAATCAAGCATTGCTCAGTAGACAAATTGTACAGCCATTCTTGAAAACTAATGTAACAAATATCTTCAATTACATTATTACAATAAACAACAATAAGATTCATATATATATATATATATATATATACACTCATGTATTTTTGAGACAGAGTCTCTCTCTGTCACCCAGGCTGGACTGCAGTGACGTGACCTCAGTTCACTGCAACCTTCTCCTCCCAGGTTCAAGACATTCTTGTGCCACAGTCTCTCAAGTAGATGGGATTACAGGCGCTTGCCACCACACCTGGATAATTTTTGTATTTTTAGTAGAGATGGGGTTTCACTATGTTAGGCTAGTCTCAAACTCCTGATCTCAAGTGATCCGGTGACCTCAGCCTCCCAAAGTGCTAAGATTACAGGCATGAACCACTGCACCTGGCCGATAGAATGGTTTCTTAATAAAATTGTTTGCACTGCACTAAGGAGCAAATAAAACAATTCTGTGGGGGCCAATAAGACACAGAAACTGGCTATCTGCTGGGTTAATTGATAGGTAAAGGGCACAGACCATTTCTCAAAGAGGAACAAACATTACAACTGATCCCATTGGCAAATAATGTCTGTAGTCATAGAGAATATATATTCTGAATGTTCTAGAACAGTTTCAGTATAAAATTAATCTTTTTAAAAAAGGTCATTTGGCCAGGCTCAGTGGCTCACTCCTGTAATCTCAACATTTTGGGAGACCGAGTTAGGCGGATCACTTGAGGTCAGGAGTTTGAGACCAGCCTGGCCAACATGGGGAAACCCTGTCTCTATTAAAAATAAGCCAGGTGTGGTGGCACGCACCTGTAACTCCAGCTACTTGGGAAGCCGACACAGGAGAATCTCTTGAACAAGGGAGATTGTAGTGAGCCAAGATCATGCCACTGCACTTCAGCTTGGGTAATGGAGTGAGACTCTGTCTCAAAACAACAACAACAAAAAAAACAAAACAAAACTGTGATTTACAGCTGGGCACAGTGGCTCACACCTATAATACCAGCACTTTGGGAAGCCCAAGTGGGAAGATCGCTTGTGTCCAGGAATTTGAGACCAGCCTGGGCAACATAGCTAGACCCCATCTCTACAAAAAGTAAAAATAATTAGCTGGGCCTGGTGGCATATTCCTGTGGTTCCAGTTACTTGGGAGGCTGAGGCGGGAGGATCACTTG
>CAUYLG010064818.1:0-52774 GCA_963573385.1 Cacajao melanocephalus
TTCTTCGGCTATCTTTGTCCCAGAAGGATACCCGCCAGATGTCAGTCTGAGCTCTCCTTTATGAGGTGACTCTTTGGATATACGGGGGTCAGGGAGCTGCTTGAGGAGACAGTCTGTCCTTTATAGGAGCTGAAGTGCTGAACTCTGAGCTCCGTTGTTCATTCAGAGCTGCTGGGCAGGTACGTTTAAGTCTGTTGCAGCAGAACTCATAAATGCCTTTTTTTCCCCCAGGTGCTCTGTCCCAGGGGGTCAGGGCTTTATTTATAAGTTTCTGTCATGCTGCTACCTTTTTTCAGGGCTGCTCTGCCTGGCGAGGAGGCAGCCTAGTCACAGTCTGCCTGCAGAGGCTTTGCTGAGCTGCTATGGACTCCGCCCAGCTGCTGTGTGAACTTCCCTGCAGTCCTGTTTTTATGGGTATAGTTAGAACTGCCTTGGCAATGGTGGCCCACCTCTATAATGGCGGACTCTCTCTGTGATGGTGAGCTGCCTTGGCAGTGGTGGGCTGCCTCAGCAATGGTGAACTACCTCCGTAGTGGTGGACTGCCTTGGTAATGGCAGACGCCCCTCCCCCACAGAGCTGGATCGTCCTGGGTTCAGCTGTGTTTGCTCTGAAACTCTCAATCCAGAGCATTTCAGATTGCTGTTTTTTTGTGGAGGTGGGACCAGCCGAGCCTGATCACCTGGCTCCCTGCCTTAGACCCCCCCTTTTTTTTTTCAGTTGAACGGGTGACTCTGTCTCCCAGGCATTCCAGTCGCCTGTTGAAAAGGCGCCAAGATCTGTGTTATTTCCAGTGCGGCGACCCACTGCACCAGCTGAAACAGCTGTGCATGGAGATTCACGGCACTTTTTTGCCCAGGAATCTCCTGGCCTGGCTCCCTGTTTCAGTCCCCTTTTTATAAGTTGAATGGGTGACTCTGTCTCCCAGGAGCTCCAATCACCAGCTAAAACGGCGCCCAGACCTGTGTATTTTGTGCGGAGACCCACCACGCCAGCCAAAACAACTGTGCTGGTGACACATGGGGCTCCTCCACCTGGGAATCTCCTGGTCTGTGGGCAATAAAAATCCATCTGGAAACACAACTTCCACTCACCCTCCGTGCTTTCAATGGGAGCTGCAATCCTGAGCTTCTCCTAATTGGCCATCTTGGATCCTCCTCCTCTTTCCTCATTTCTAAAGACAAGATTAAAAAAATTTTTCAGACTACCAAGTTGATTAATAGAGATAAAGTGTTAGAAAGTAAAATAGAAAGAAGAAATTTGTCCATTAAAAGCAGATGCTTTTTATTTATTTACTTACTTTTTTGCTTGAGACAGAGTCTTGCTCTGAGCGCAGGCTGGAGTGTAGTCATGCAGTCACAGCTCACTGCAGCTCTGAAGGGATCCTCACACCTCAGCCTCCCAAGTAGCTGGGACTGCAGGCACCACCTGGCTGATTTTTAAATTTATTTTGTAGAGACAGGGTCTTGCTGTGTTGGCCAGCCCAGTCTCAAATGCCTGGTGTTATATGTAAATTTTCAGTGCCCCAAAAGAAATAGCACTCAAATATAAATTTTCTCAGCAAGGCAATTTTTGCTTCTATAGAAGGGTGCATCTCATGGGTGGAGCAATGGCGAGTGCACACCCAAACAGGGAAGGGGAAGGGGTTCTTATCCCTGACACAGGTAGTCCCTACTGCTGTGTCATTCCCCTGTTGGCTAGGGTTGGACTGCACAGTCTAAGCTAATTTTGATTGGCTATTTTAAAGGGAGCAAGGGTATGAGACAGAGTAGTGGGGCGACAGCTTGGGAGAAGGACAGTTACAGAACAGGTAACTAAAGGTGACTCAGGTCAAAGCAGGTGACCAGGGCAACAGATGTGAACTATTGATTAGAACTGGTGGGAAAGTTGTTTACTAAAACTAGGAGTTGAGACCTAGGAATTCTCTAAAAAAAACAAACAACCAAACCAAAACAAAAATAGGTGTAAGGGGGCAAAGAGAACCAGGAAGTTAAACTTTAAAATGGAGAACAAAGAACAGGGGAGCTGAACATGCTGATACACTGGTTCTTTGGAGAGGATCTCAGAACTCATTGTACTTACCAATTTACTGGCTAAAACCTTTGAAGAGAAATTTATTATATCCTACACTGGGCTCAAGCAGTTCTCCTGCCTTGACCTCCCAAAGTGCTGGGATTACAGTTGTGAGCCACTGTGCCCAACAAAAGCAGATTTTTAAATATGTACATCATCTTATTTTTGTATGAGCCTGATTTAGGGTAAAGGGATTGTAGGGGCCAAGGGAAAATTTCCCCTTTGCCCACTGAAGGTTCATTGAAAATCAATGAACAAAAGGCAGATTAATAGGAGAAAAGGCATACAAATTTATTAATATGTATGGGAGTCTTACAAAATATAAAAACTCAAAGAAATGGCCAGATGGTTACCTTTTTTTTTTTTTCTTTTTTTGAAATGGAGTCTTATTCTGTCACCCAGGCTGGAGTGCAATGGCTCGATCTTAGCTCCCTGCAACCTCTGCCTCCAGGGTTCAAGCAATTCTCTGCCTCAGCCTCCCAAGTAGCTGGGATTACAGGCACCCACCACCACGCCTGGCTAATTTGTTTTTATTGGTATTTTTAGTAGAGATGGAGTTTCACCATCTTGGCCAGGCTGGTCTTGAACTCCTGACCTCGTGATCTACCTGCCTCAGCCTCCCAAAGTGCTGGGATTACAGGCATGAGCCACCACACCTGGCCAGTTGACCTTTTTATACTGTCTTGAGGTTACAGAATGAATGGGGCCTCAGAGCATAGCCAAAAACAAGTTATGGTGGTAAATCAGTTTATAATGGCAAGACAGGTTATGGGAGGGAGAGAAGCAGAGGCCTGGCCTGCAAAGGTGGTCTTGTTATGTAGATGAAACCTTGCAGGTGGCAATCCTCGGAGAGACTAGATGGGAAATGTTTCTTTCAGATCTTTAAAGCTGTCACTCTCAGTTAATCTTTTCTGGATCTAGACAAGTGAGGGACTCAAAGCCTGACTGTATCACTGCACGTTCTCTTTGCAGATGCAAATCTCCCCCACTGGCGGCCTTCCCAGGGCTGCCCATGCTTGTAGGCCCTCTGAAGAGCCATCTCAAAATATGTCAAAGAAGGTATTTTGGGGTGAAATAACTTGGTTTCTCTTAGGATGATGAGTTAGACCACAGGCGATATGCACACGCCAGACAAATCTGAACTGCTTTTCATCCCAAGGTTTCGAGTTCACAGCAGCGGGCAGGCAGCCATGGGGGGCGGGCAAGAAATGGGGAGGGCAGGTAGAAGCTCAGTGAGGTTTTGGTGCCCGCTGCTTCTCTCTCTCACCCTCTGCTGTAACGTAACTAATTCTCACAGACTTATAAACAATAGAAACTCTCAACAGAAACCGCTTGCAAATTTTATTTCTCATTCCTTTCTGTTTGAACTGCATCAGCAACAATCACTCTGGAGGCAGATGTTCAAAACAGACACAGCCATATTGGCTGGAAGCAGGGAGTTATTTCTATATGGTGCTTTTGACTATTTCTATATGGTGCTAAGTTCTGATTATTTGGAAACAAAAAACATATTTTTAGCTTTGGAGTAGAATCATCAGTTAATTTTGAAAGTCTTAAAGATGGGCAAGGACCTTGAAGAACTTAAAGGTCAAAAAATAAAATACTATTGTCAACTGAAGTATGCTGACATTTATAAATTCGGAAAGGAGAGCTTTCTTTCTCCTGACGTTGCTGTCTGCAGTCAGCCATTCTGACAGGCTGAAAAGTGTAGCCTTTGGCCAGAAGCTAGAATCAGACACTTCAAAGGAGGGGTAAAGGGAACAGGAATTTATGTTGAGCAGGTCGGCTGAGTATACATATTCAACAGGTTACAGGAGGAGCTATGAATATTCATGAAGAGGAGACTCGTGAATGTATAGTAGGCTAACGTTCGCTTTACGGTAGAGACTTAACATTTTAATGCGTTCCAATGAGGCCTTATACATCAAAAGGCGATGGGGGGGGCGGGTCTCTTATCAGGAGGGAATGCTGGTTAATTGCTATGTGGAGGTGGAGGTCTCTTATCAGGAGGGAACACTGGTTAATTTATTTGTGGAAGCTGCACAAGGGAGGGAAAGCCTCAGGACATTGTTATCCGCACTGGAATCTTTTGAAAGAGCTGGTTTTGGCTGCCAGAGGCTCACACCTGTAATCCTAGCACTTTGGAGGCCAAGGCTGGCGGATTGCCGAGACCAGCTTGGGCAACATGGTGAAACCCTGTTGCTACTAAAATACAAAAAGCAATTAGCCACCAGAGCATGGTGATGTGCGCCTGTAGTTCCAGCTACTCAGGAGGCTGAGGCAGGAGAAGTGCATGAACCTGGGAGGCGGAGGTTGCAGTGAGCTGAGATTGCACCACTGTACTCCAGACTGGGTGACAGAGCGAGACTTTGAGAAAAGAGAAGAGGAGAGAAGGGGAGAGAAGGGGTGGGGAGGGGAGGGGAAAGGAGCAGGGTGGGGAGGGGAAAGGAGGAGAGGGGAGGAAAAGGAGGGGGAGGAGAAGGGTGAGCTGGTTTCTGTTTAGCCCTTAGGGAAGAAAGCCTAAGGGTGGTTAGTGGGGTGGAGACGGGCGGCAAGGTGCATCTGACCTCCCATCCCCTCATGGCCTAGAACTTAGTTTTCAAGGTTACTTGGGGGTCCTCTTGACCAAAATGGTGTTAACCCAGAAAATCTGAGACGGGTCTCAGTTAAGTTAGAAAGTTTACTTTTTCAAGGTTGGGGACACGCCCATGACACAGCCTCAGGAAGTCCTGATGACATGTGTCCAAGATGCCCCAAATCTAAAAGTTGAAATTGTATTTTTAAAATATTAAAAAAATATATATATATATATGGTTTTTGTCACTGTTTCTGGCACAGAGCTCCCAAAACCCTTGGAATTGCCTATGTTAGATATAGTGAACTCTTAAGTTTCTCTTCACAGAATCAGTATGTCAGTATGTTCAGCATTTTTCTTTAATTCTCCATTTTAAGGTTTAAATTCCTGGTTCTCTGCACCACCTGGTCTCTAGTTTCAGCAAACAACTTTCCCGCCAGTTCTAATCAGTAGTTCATGTCTGTTCCCCAGGTCACCTGCTTTGACCTGAGTCACCCTTGGTCACCTGCTCCGTAACTGTCCTTCCTGCCAGACTACCCACCCCGCCACTCCAGCTCCTACCCCTGCTCTCTTTAAAATAGCCAGTCAGAATTAGCTTAGACTGTGCAGTCTAACCCTAGTCAGTAGGGGAACAACACAGCAGTAGCGGCTACTTGCATCGGGAATAAGAACCCCTTTCCCTCCTTGGTCCAGGAGTGTGCTCGCCATTGCTCCGTCTGTGAGATGCACCCTTCTATAGAAGTAAATTGCCTTGCTGAGAAAATTTATATTTGAGTGCTACTTCTTTTGTGGTACCATTATATGTAACATCTAAGTGATGGGAGTTTTTATTTTTTTTGACACAGAGTCTCTCTCTGTTGCCTAGGCTGGAGTGCAGTGGCATGATCTTGGCTCACTGTAACCTCTGCCTCCCAGGTTCAAGCAATTCTCCTGCCTTAGCCTCCTGAGTAGCTGGGATTACAGGTGCCTGCCACAATGCCCGGCTAATGTGGTTTTTTTATCTTTAGTAGAGACAGGGTTGCACTGTGTTGGCCTAGACACTGAGGATGTGGCTTGTCACCAGAAAGACTAAATACTTAAATGGTTGTGTGACATAGTAAAAGCCCCATAAAACTGCATACCTCAACCATACCTTGGCTTTCTGTTGAAACTGCTCTCTATAACCCTGATGTGACAGGCAAGCAGTCCAAACCCACGCTATCTTGGCCCCTGAGACTTGTAATAAGTAACTAAGGTCTGTAATTTCCACCCTACCCAGGCAATGTGTAAACTAACGCTTGTCTTGACTTCTGTGAACCACTTAAGTAACAATTGGAATGTCCGAAGCCCCTCACCCTCACCCCCGCCCAGGAGGTGGTTTATGGGCATAAAAGGTCTTGACACCCTCCTTTCAGGGCCACGGGTTGGAGAGACGTGAGTCCTCCATGGCCACCGGCAATAAAGATCCTGCAATTTGGCATACTTTTGAATTGGTGTTGCCTTTCTGTGCTTGCTCTGATACAACAGTTGTAACTTTCACTCTGCCCCCGACCTCTTTGTCTTATGCAAGAGAAGGGGAAAGCTGGAGATAGAGCTGTAGAGAAACTCTTTACCAAAGAGACTCCGAGAGCTCCCAGGCTGGTGCCTGGCGGGGGGGTTGCAGGGCCACTCTGTGCCCCTCCCCAACTCTTTGTCATATGCCTCTCTTCCATTTGGCTGTTCCCTAGTTGTATTTTTTTTTTTTTTTAGATGGAGTCTCGCTCTGTTACCCAGGCTGGAGTGCAATGGTGGCACAGTCTCAGCTCACTGCAACCTCTGCCTCCCGGATTCAAGTGATTTTCCTGCCTCAGCCTCCTGAGTAGCTGAGATTACAGGCGCGTGCCACCACACCCAGCTAATTTTTTGTATTTTTGGTAAAGATGGGGTTTTACCATGTTCACCAGGCTGGTCTCGAACTCCTGACCTCATGATTCACCCACCTTGGCCTCCCAAAGTGCTGGGATTACAGGTGTGTGCCATGGTACCCAGGCTAGTTGTATTATTTATTTTAAGTTGGTAAATATAAGTAAAGTGTGTTCCTGAGTTCTGTGACTCATTCTAACACACTACGAAACCTGAGGAGCAAGTCGTGATGAAGGCTTCCCCAGAGCATTGAGAAGAATGAAATGGTTATAATTTAGCATCTATCAGGCTGCGTTCTGGCCCCTTCCTCATTGCTTAAAGTCTCACAGCACCTGACATCGACCATTTGCATTCTCATTATCCCTGCAGAAAAGATCTCTGACATTAGAATCAAAAGACTTTTTTTGAGGATTGCTTGAGATGTTTTTCAGATCCTAAATTCCAGCAAAGCAGCTGAAGTCAACCACACCAAATCAGTATGAGAATACAGTTTCTTCATCTTCCTGTCCCGTGGCTTCACACTGCGCTATTCAGCCACTCCACCATCTCCATACTTCGGCCCACTCCAATACCCTTAAAAGCCCGCACCCCAAACTCCTTGGGGAGATGGACTTGAGGGTTCCTCCTGTCTTCTTGTTTGGTGGCCCCACAATAATACCTCTTTGTCTGCGCAACCGGGTGTCTTGGTGTACGGACTTGATGCATGCCTTGTGCGGTGGACCTCTTACGGTTACAGCCGGAACCCCTGAATTATAGTGCCAGTGGGTCAGAAGTGCAGGTAGCCAGGCCTTGCAACTAGTACCTGAAGCTGTGGGGGGTCTTGTGGGAATGAGCCCTTAAGCTGTGGGGTCTCTGCTACCTCCAGGTGGATAGTGTTAGAATTGGATGTAGGACATCCAGTTGGCGTCTGGAGAATCAGAGAATTGGTTATTGGTGTTGAGAAAACATTCCAGACACCTTGAAAGTAGGAGAGAGAGGCAGATGAAAGTTTCAAGTCCAAACCTGAGTTGAAGAGAAATAGTAAAAACTGCCGGCCAATGCTGTCTTCTCACTTGATTCACGGGTAAGACAGAAAAGCACCGAGATAGATATCAACGGCGTTTCTTCCAGTGTGATCCTGGGAACAGTGGCATGGGGATCATTACCTCAAGTGCTCGTTAGACCCTGGCAAATATTCTCTCCCTCGCCTGTCTCTGAACAGGCGCCTCTGAACTCTCTTCTCAATGAGGCTGTGACTTCTGGCCTGCCTTGTTCATCTTTGCATTGTCCAGTTTTAGCCAGAAGCCTGCTAAGTCCGTTCAGCCAGAATGCCCCAACCTCGATATCTGATTGGGTTCCTCATCCTCTGCCAACGCCTAGGTGACGTCTCATCACTCGGGCCTGCCTTCAGCAAGAATCCTCTTAGGTCGATTTAGCTGGAATCCCCCCATAGCCCTGATGTTTCCTCTGATCCTCCTGCCACCCCCACCAAGTCCTCAGCTATAAATTCCCACTTTTCCTTGTTGTATTTGGAGTGGAGCCTAATTTCTTGCCCTGACTGAATGCAAAACCTCATTGTGGCATTCCCTACATCTATGGTGATGGTCTACCTGAACGATGTCTGCCTTGGCCTCCTTTATCAAGTGTCATGAGCAATTTTTTTCTTTAACAACATGAAGATTCCTGGATCTCTGCATCTCTTTAACATGAAGAACCAGAATCTCAGAGCATGAAGACTTGGCATTGTCATTTTTAACATGATGACTATGACGTATGCTAAAGTTTGAGAACTATGGTCTGTCAAAATGAAGAGATGTTGCCACGTGTGGTGGCTCACACCTGTAATCCTAGCACTTTGGGAGGAGGAGGACACCTTGAGCCTAGGAGTTTGAAACTAGCTTGGACAACATAGCAAGATCCCCCGTCTACAAAAAATTTAAAAAAAATTGGCGGCTGGGTGCAGTGGTTCATGCCTGTAATCCCAGCACTTTGGGAGGCTGAGGCGAGTGGATCACCTGAGGTCAGGAGTTCGAGACCAGCCTGACAAATGTGGTGAAACCCCACCTCTACTAAAAATACAAAAATTAGCCAGGCATGGTGGTGTATGCCTGCAGTCCCAGCTACTTAGGAGGCTGAGGCAGGAGAATTGCCTGAACTTGGGAGGCGGAGGTTGCAGTGAGCCAAGATTGTGCCACTGCACTCCAGTCTGGGCAATAAAAGGAAAACTCTGTCTACAAAAATAAAAAAAATTGGCAGGGTGTAGTAGCACACACCTATAATGCCAGCTACTCGGGAGGCTAAGGTGGGAGGGTCACCTGAGTTTGGGAGGTTGAAACTACAGTGAGCTGTGATTGCACCCCTACAGTCTAGCCTGGGCAACAGCAAGACCCTGTCTCAAATAAAAAAAAAAAAGTTATGAACAGTCTCTACACACTCGAAATGCCTTTTACTTTTATATATAATATTAGAGCTGCAAGGGCCTGAGTCTTCAAATGTGGACAACAGAAGTGGTAATGTGGCCTAACAGACTGGAATCCAAATATCTCTCTGCCACACACTCACAAGCATACTACATTTAACTTGAATCTATTATCCATTATTTCTTATCGTCTATGCAAGGGACCCACAGACTTTCACACGTGAACAGTCACTTTGTCTTACTCAAAATCAACTGAAATTCAGACAAATCTGAAAAGAAATGACTTAAATTGGAGTATTTATTTTACTTATGGAAAGTTCTGACATCTTGCTGATAATGACATCATAATGAACACAACAAACATGTTTTGTAAAAAGTTTCTAAGAGACAGCTCCGTGTCATTTCTAGTCATGGCCGCTTCTCACTACCCAAGTCTCACCAAGGAGGAATATTTTTTGAGTTCATTTCAAGTGGTAAGTACAATGCTATTTTAATGGATTAGAGTATTGCTTCCCAAATGCAATTTCAAACTGCAAAAGGTTAGATCCTGAGGAATGTGTACGTGTGGACATGTGTGATAAACCTTTCCTTGGCAGTATTATCCTTTAACCTGGGATTATGTCCCTACTTACTTTGGGGTTGAGAGGGAAATGACGAGGTTGGAGTTAAAATGTCTTTCTTGTTATGAATAATGGGTGATCACTTTAAAAAATGTTACCGGGCAAAAATGAATGATGGATTTTTTTCAAATCCATAAAATTGAAAGTTTGTAAACACAACTAAGATATATCATATAATCTTATTACTATGTTCCCACATAGCGAATCTCATATTAGCATAAAATGAATGCTCATACAGAAGAGCACACACCCAACATCCTCACCCTTAGTTCCACATCATTTCCACAATGGTCTCTTGCATGCCACTTCATTCTTCTTAGTCCCACCATTTTCATGACCAAATTTGTGGCCCCTCCAACTCAGACAACCCGTTTCTGAGCACAGCCTCCATCATTCAGTGTTGGTGTTCCATTCCTCCCACAACGGTGGATCTTCACGTCTATCAGGGCCTTCAGGCCACGGACCACACGTCTTATTCCCTATTAGACCCTTTTCATTTCTGTCTCTCCAGCTTAGAGTCCATGGTTCACCAATTCAGAAAGTCATTTTGCAGTACCCCAAAATCTGTGCCTCCTGTCTTTTTAAAATAAATGTGGGCAAAAGTCCGAAGTGTTACTGGGTAGATTCCCACAGCAGCACAGCCTGGAACACTGCCCATTGGTTAATTGTCGGTTTCAACTGGGCACCTACACACGGCCCAGCGACCTTACTAATTTCTGGTTAACTCCCACTCGTGACAATGATTGTTTCAAGCCTGCCTTACTCTTCTAGCCCTCAATCTCACTATCATTTCCCTAACTTTTAACAGAGTTCTTGTCTTCTGCTTCACAGAAAATATAGAAGTTACAGTAAGGGAACTTCCTGTCACAAAAACTACAAATTTAAGTTCACACCCACCCTCTCATACTTTCCCATTTAAAAAAAAAAAAAAACAAAAAGTTTCTTTGCCTGTTCACACCCCACCCCCAGCTATGCTCGGATCTTGGGGCTCTTAGGAACCTTATACTGTCAGTTACCTTTGCCTCTAGTATCTTCAGTCTTTCTCTTAACTGGATCCCCATCAGCATTAAACCTACTCCAATCTCTCTCACTTAAAAACAAAAACCCCAAATCTTTTAACTCACCTTCTCCTCCAACTCCAACTTTCTCTCCTGTGTGGAAGTTCCAGTGTATTTAACATGTCTCCTTCAGAGTTGAGTTGCTATCATTTTTTTTAACACCGAAACAAAGTTGTGATGAAAAGCTCGTATATAATTTTGTACACACATAGATGTATGGGTAGGCTGGATTCTAAGAAATGGGACTGCTACTTCAAAGAACAAATAATTTGATAGGTATTGTCAGATTCCCTCCACAGGGAATTTTACCATATTGCACTCCCACCAATGGGAGAGTATACATTTCCCACATCTTGCCAACAGAGTATGTTCCCAAACTGGGGTTCTGGCCTGTCTGATAGACGACAGATGATACCTTAATGTGCATTTCTCCTATTATGATGCAGATCAAGCTGTTTATTGAATTTAAGGGACATTTGGGTTTTCTTTTTCTGTGAAGTGTCTGTTCACATACTTGGCTCATTTTCCTATTGGGTTGCTGGTCTTTTCCTTTGTAGTATCTGAGACTGCTTTACCTAGCAAGGAGACAAGAATACGCCAGATTTTCCTCAACACTTTATAGAACCACCGCTTTCTTACGGGCTTAAATAACTCATTCATGCCACTCTTGACTCCTCAGAAATGAAGTCCCCTTTTCCTAATTAGGACAATTTTATTTTGTTTCTGATTTAAAAGTAATATATGCTCATTATGGAAATACTGGAAGAAATTTACAACTACCCACACAAACCCACTTTCCTGTATTCCTTTTCTAAGCATATGAAGTAAAAAGACAGCAAATTCCTCTGTCAAACTCCCAGTGCCCAGAGGAGGCCATCAGTAAAAAATCAACCGCTTGCTGCATATCTCCTTAGGCTGTTCTTCCCATTAGACACATTTAAAATATACCTCGTGGAAAAAGTTTCAAATTCACAAATATGGTCACATTTAAGGCCTGAGATATATGGAAACAAAGTATCTTCCCAGCATTCTGGTCATTTCAGGGTCAAGACCTTCTGCGAGGACCTGGGAAGCATTAGGGATCTGTCTGCCCTGTTCAGCAACTGCTACCTCCTCAGAACACTCGGCAAGGGTTCTGGTGCTTCCTCTTTGACTCTTCCAAATCAAGCTTCTAGTTAAAAACACTTTAATTTCCAATTAGTAGCACAACATCAAAAACAACAGAACAAAAAACTCAAAACACATTGGTAATTTTAAGTTTGAATGTATACTTTGAAAAAAAGGAACATTTGTACAAAGTTGTTACACAGGAACATACTTTATCATTACATGCTACCTGTATTTACAAAAGTTACAAATTTAGTAAAAAAAAAAAAAAAACCCCGTCATTAACAAATGTGAATTCATCTTTTGAGCAACAAGAAATCTCCCGTGAAATGTCAGACTGAAAGCCAGTGAGACTCGGTGCAGTGAGGGCTCAGCACCTGCTGAGTGGGGAGGCCTGGAGTCTGCCGCCTGGGCTGGGTGCGCAGCTCTGGCCTCTGGCTGGAAGCTGTCTAGAGTCCTATGTGCCATGGTCCTTTTCTTTCAGTAAACAGTGTAAAACATTACTATTTTCCTTTGATTGTAAACATCAACAGAATATAACATACTTAAGAATTTTATTACAAAGAGTGCTATGAGTTTTATTGTGACTCACCACCTTTAGAACATTTCCATTTCAGAAGTTTCTGATTTGGTTCACTTTCTTACTTGGCAATGGGGCCCTGGTGGCATCTTCCAGACACACCAGTGTGTATGGAGAAGCGAGCTGCAGGCCCTTCCTGAAACCATGGTCTATGGTTCTGCCTTCATGGAACAGGCTGTGCCGTGTCTCTGCTCAGGCTCAAACCATCTGCTTTCAAGTTACAGACAGCTCATCCCCTACATGTATTGCTTTCCTTACATTCTACTTTTTATTATTTAAGTTGTATTTTCATATGTTCCTATAAAATTTATTCACATGATCTGGCTAGTAATCAATAGTTTGGGGTTCTTATACAATAGCTCTTCATTGCTGGTATGTGAAGCTCAACTGATTTGCATAGGGACAAATCAGAAGGTATTTATGCTGGTACATCAGCTGCATTGTAGCACCTTACAGTTAAAACTCCACCCCTCTACGAATGTTATGTTTTAGCCTTAAGAGTCAACTTAGTTTGCTCACACTTTCTCTCACATAAAGTACTTAGTGTCTTTCTCAACATTAAACATTATTATTATTTTTTTTACAACAAAGGTGTTTAGGACAAAAATCACAAAACCATTATCCCAGATAAATGGTCTAAAAACGCGGTTGACTCATGTTTGCATATCAATTCTTAAAAAAAGGTTCGCACTTTTGAGCATGCCCATAGATGACTAAGTTCTTCCACATCATCTCTATAGTTTGACAAAACTAGATTACACAGTCTTAAGTGGGAGGAATATCATAAAAATTCGTTACTTCAATTACTTTTTCACAATTACTGGAAAATTCATAGCATAGCATCACTATAACTTGCTAATCATGAAAGCTACAAATTAACAATCATTGCCTTTCATAATGACTGCACCAGTATCCATTTTTATTTATTTCTAATTAAATTCAGTTGCAACTACCTGATTGTAAGTTTGAGGTAGCTTCACAGTGGGTCTACCTGATGGAAGGAGTATGTCTCAAAGTACCGTCTGCAGCATGAGAGTAGGTTAAAATGAGAGAGAAATACAGTAGCAAGAATACTGTCTTCTCACTTGTCACACAAAATAAAAAAAAAACCACCAGCCAACCATTTCTTTACTGATAAAAATACAGTTCTTTTGTGAGCATGGAAACAATACATGGAATCTGTTTCTTTGCATGAAAAGTAGCATCAAAGGAAGAGGACTCAAATTCTGTTGCCACCTTTCGGTTCACCCGGGTAAGGATGTGCATAAACTCAAGCTTGTTGGCGTACTGTTTCAGCATGGCACAAAGCGACTGGATGAACCAGGAGCCATCCCTTGAATTTCGCCAAGAATAATAACCTACAAGGCAAAATACAACCAAAATTCCAAGGATAGTTGATTTTAGTTGATTCTATGAATTAGTACGTAGTCATAAAGGCAAAAATAAGCACAAACTTATTAACTATACAAAGAAAAAAGACACCTTTGGTTTCAGAAGAAATGATGTTGAAAAAGGAAGAACGTGTGCTGTGCAAACACCCACACCCCTGCTTTCAGCAAAGAAAGGTACCTGTGGACTGGCTTCACGAACACTGAATTATTCAAAGTTTTACTTTCTGGACTCCCCTTTCAATAGGCAAGAACAGCAAACACGCAACAGATAAGATGCAAAAGTGAAGATGTTTAAAAAGGATTATAAGTAACACAGTGTTCCAATCACATTTCACCTTATTTTAATACTGACTTAGCCAAGAAATAAATTGCTTTGAGTGTCCTATTTGTCTACAGAGCATCTGAATAAAGTATAATACGCATATTCAAAAGGTCCAACAAGGGAAAATAGTGTATTTATCATACTTTTTTTTTTAGGTTAACTGTTAGACCCATTGCTTTTAACTTAGAGGTACTTTGCTTAGGAAGATGCCTAGAGGATAAAAGAAACCACACTGTGCATATTTTCAAATGCAACACTGCATAAAAATACATTTAGTTGACTGGGCATGGTGGCTCATGCCTGTAATCCCAGCACTTTGGGAGGCCAAGGCAGGCAGATCACCTTAGGTCAGAAGTTCGAGACCAGCCTGACCAACATGGAAAAACCCCATCTCTATTAAAAATACAAAATTAGCCAGGTGTGGTGGCACATGCCTGTAATCCCAGCTAGTAAGGAGGCTAAGCCAGGAGAATCGCTTGAACCCAGGAGGCGGAGGTTACAGTGAGATGAGATAGCGGCATTCCACTCCAGCCTGGGCAAGAAGAGCAAAACTCTGTTTCAAAAAAAAAACAAAAAACAAAAAACATTTCCCATTTCCTTCAGGTGTCAAGCCCTCTGGCACCCTGAGTTAGCTGTATAAGTAAATGGCGGCATAATCAACATATATTTATTTAGATGATGACATGTACAGCAGAACTGTAAAAAAGTGGAGATTAACAGCATATTCATATATCATTTTTTACCTTTATTATCTCCCACTCCACATCTATCCTCTCATATACTAGCCACGTTTATCTTTTTTATTTACTACCTTTCAAATAATTCCTGAGAAACGTACTTCTCCTCTTCTGTAAGACGCAGGGAAGCTCTGTTTTGGCCTCTGTTGCCATGTAATATTCTACCTCATAAAAAGTCCAACGAATGACATTGCACTAGTCTACTCTATGTATGCATATTTTTTTTTTTCTTTTTTTGAGATGGAGTCTCGCTCTGTCACCCAGACTGTAGTGCAGTGGCGCCAAGTTGGCTCACTGCAACCTCTACTTCCCATGTTCAAGTGTTTCTCCTGCCTCAGCCTCCCGAGTAGCTGGGATTACAGGCACGCGCCATTACACTCTGCAAATTTTTTTGTATTTTTAGTAGAGACAGGCTTTCACATTGTTGGTCGGACTGGTTTTGAACTCCTGACCTCAAGTGATCCACCTGCCTCGGCCTCCCAAAGTGCTAGAATTACAGGCATGAGCCACTGCACCCAGCTATGTTTGCATATTTTCTAGCCAAACTTTTGGCTAAAGACAACTTTTTGAGACTTCTCTTTGATGAAGGTACCCTAAAATATAGACAAGTTTGTATCTTTAGGCATATCAAAATCTTGACAGTCTCTGAAACACACTCTTCGTTGTATAATTCTATGATTAGTCACAGTAAAATTCATTTAAAATCTACATGTAACATTCATTATGTGTAACGTTCTCACCAGGTGCTGTGGAGTATGCATACAAGAAGTCAGCCTCCACTGGTATTTTATGACATGCCATGTCATCATCAACACCGCTGTCTGTCTCAATGCCACAGTCGAGTTCTGTACCACGGCAGGCCTGGGTATTAGAAATAAAAATTTATTTATAAAAATTTGTGTGTGCACATATAACTTATTTCTAAGAAATTGAAATGCTATGTAAAAATGGATGTTAATTATGTTGAGTCTTTTTGATATGTAAGTATAAAATTAAAATTTACTCCATATTTTTTAAGTAGTAGTTTAAATAAGTGAAAAGTAACAATAGTTTCTTAGCTTCAGGGAAAAAGCCACAAATCCTTTGGATAATTTACAATTGAGAAAATTAGCCCCTGATTAATCTTCAATAACCAAATCACTCAGTTATACATTACCTGAATAATGAAAAGTTTGGGTTTTCCAGTTAGACTTCTACAACAATCGCCTCTGAAAAAGCTTGTTATTTTTTTCAGGTCAACAGGTCCATTTGTTCCAAAAATTATTCCTTCTTCACCATGGCTCAGAAGCACACAAACAAAACTGCTCCTTTTGCTATGATCTTCTTTAGAAACTGAAAAGACATTTGCAAATAAAAGGAAAAAAATCCATGACTTTATCCAACAACTTCAGATACACTGTATGGGAACGTGATGAAGAAACTGAGAATAAAACTAAGAGATCATCTTAACCTAACCTGGGGCTCAGCAACATATCTCAAATTGTTTTAGGAAGTTGGCATAAATAACTTTTTTTAACTTCTTACTAAAATAGATAAGATTAGAATTATGTATAGTATAATTCCACAATTCTCAGATTTTAGAAGTTGACTCTTCTAATTGTTTCTTACCATTACGCATCAATTCCACAATTTCTTCACATGTAAGATCATTTTTATTCCTGACTTCATATTTCAAGTTCATGAATGTTTCCCTGAGGTTTGCTGCATCGACATCTGTACCAGACCGAGATGCCATTCCTTGGAACAGAAAGAATTACTTTTAATTGTATTGAAAACAAAGAATAACTACTTTGAAATGAAATGAACTACTCAGCAATTCAAAAGTCCACAATAAATTCTTCCTTTTAAATGGAAGAGAATTCTAACTATTTTGATCATGGCGACATAAAATCTCCTCAATTTTGTAGCTTATAAGATACTTCAAAATATAACCTTATTAGTGTTACAGCCAAAATATATTTCACAGCTGTTTAGGTAGTAAAAAACAGAAACAACTTGCATGTCTAACAATAGGGGTTTGGTTAGACAAGTTATACCCACTTATGTAATGGGATATACTATGTTGTCATTTTCAAAGATAAAATTTTGCCATGGGGAAATCATCATTGCTTGAAAAAATAAAACTAGAAAACAATATGATCCTATAATACATACATACATCTATTACACTCAGACGAACGGCATTTCTCTGATTCTAACTTCCCAACAATTTGGAGATAGCATTATAACATTTATAGTGTCTTCAAGGAAAACCCCCAAACGTTATTACTGTTCATCAGATATTCTGCTACGGGTAATCTTTAATCCTTCCAATCACCATAAGAGTTGTATTACTAGTTTCACTTGTGCAGATGTGGGACATGTAGTAAAGTTAACAAACTAGCCCAAAGTGACAAAGCTATGCTGGGCCTATATCCAGGGCTCCTGGCCTTTCTACCGCTCCTTTAAAGAACCTTCCACATTAATGTACAGATTGACTGCATGATGCACTCAGACTTCAAAATGCTGAAATGTTGGTGGGAAACACACCTCAGAATTGAGTAAATCTGATGTGTATGAAGACTAAATACAAAAAGTCTATACACATCTCCAAAATGTTGATTATCTCGGCTGTGTGACAAGATCACTGGCTTCTGGTGCTGGTGTGTTGGCTGCCTTTTAAAAAAATTTTTTTGTTTTTTAGACAGGATCTTGCTCTCTGGGCCAGAGTACAGTGGTGCAACCACAGCTCACTGCAGCCTCGACCTCCCGGATTCAAGCTCTCTTCCCACCTCAGCCGCCTGAGTAGTTGGGATCACAGTTGTGCACTACCACACCCTGCTAACTTTTTTCTATTTTTTTGTAGAGATGGGATTTCCCTATGTTGCCCAGACTGATCTTGAACTTTGGTGCTCAAGGATCCTCCAGCCTTGGCCTCCCAAAATGTTGGGATTACAGGCATGAGCCATGGCGCCTGGCCCGATACCAGCCTGCCAGAGATCTCATGAGAACCTGACCTTTACATTGCAAACTAGGAAGGGAACTCACTGAGGGCAAAACGCAGATTGCTGGTCTAAATATGCTGGGGAGGCGATGGTGGTAGAGGAATGATATGCTTGTTTTTGGTTTTTTAAACAATAGATTCAAGTGCGAAATTCTACAGGAAGAAGGTATCCTAACTAGAAACGTGAGGCAGAATTATCTAGAAGTAAATCTTCACATATGCATAAAGCAAAAGTAAACAAGGTGTTGTGTTTTTTAAGTTAATGGTTGAAGGTGGCATCTCAACTTATAGCTAAAAGCAATGAAAGTGGCGCCACTTAGAGCTCCATTTTCAGCTATTATCTCCTCACTCCTTATAACTAACCTGACACAAACCCTGCTATCTTCCCAATGTAATTTGGCTTCCTTTCATTTCCACCACCACTCTTGATAGGTGCTGTCCTAAATTAGATCTACTATAGCTTCTCTAACTAAAAATTAACTCTAATATGATTAATATGCCAATTCAAAGAATTATCACAGCATCAATTTAAAACGGAAACAGCCATAACGTTCACTCACATAGTAGTTATGCAAATTAAGTGAATGGTGTATTTTGGGGATGCAGTATTATATAATCATTAAAACAGATATAAAAATTACACAGCAATATAAAAAAATGCTATTACTTTAAGTGAAACAAGCAGAATACAACATTGCTTACATGTTATGAATAAAATCAAGCTTTTAAAAAAACTGTCAAGAAAAAATATCAATACACTAAATGTTAATTAGCTTTTTTGGCATTGTGAAGGATTTTATTATCTATATTTCTAAAAAAAATATTCTCAAATGTAGTACCGCATTTGAGTTTCACATAGTACAGAAACCAAGAGGGGGATCTATCTGGTGATCAGGCCATGGTATATTTAAAGAGAGAAGTTTCAGTGGTAGAGACAGAAAAGGGAAAAAGACTCAAGAAGGAATGGAAACAAGTGACGAGCACAAGCTTAAACTACATGTTTTCAAAATTTAAGGAAGAAGGGAAGAAGATAAATATCAAAGGAATTGAACAGGATAAAAGAAAGATCTTTCTAAGATGGGCAATCTCTGTCAGCTTTGTAGGGTAAGAGAAGACAGGCAACAGAGCACATGAAGATACAAAGAGGTGAAGCAGAACAGAAGATGGATTCAGCGCTTGGGCTTTGGAGCCACACAGACTGAGCTCTACCACCAGACTACCTGTTCTGACTGTGCAAGGTTTAAAAACCTTTCAGAATTGAATCGTTTCTTTCTGGTTATAATACACTTAAATAAGGCAATGCTTGTGATATGTGTTGTAATTTCTGGGGAAAAAATAAATACTACTACTCAACTGTTTTTTGAAAACCTTCCATTGGGATCAAAGACGGTGCAGAAAGATAAAAAAGTAGCTAAGACTGTGGAGAAGTCAGGACAGAAGAAGCCAAGCATGCAGACAGGAAGCCAGCTGATGGGAGAGGAGACTGTGAAGTCGAGCAGAAGAGTGAAGAGTTCACAGTGTATCACAGGACCTGAAGGTCCTGCCCAATCTCTACTTCACAGCTAGTCTGTGTCACAGTTTAATGACTAATAATACCTCAATACTGCTTTTAATATTATAGCAAATGTAAATGGCACAAATATTTAAAAAGGATTAAAAATTATGTAAGATACATACCAGTGCTTTTATGAAAGTTCTTATTATTAATTATTATACATAAACCCATTTCAGGATAATCCATTTTATAACTGTTGTCCAGGGATATTCCAGAGTCCACTGATTTGCTTCCATGTATGATCTTTCTGTTTAAAAATCAAATAATAGCTTTACAAAGGTAGAAATGACCATGCTTTCTGTTTACATTACTGCAATTTTTATAACTCACAGTAACAGTTAACACTTGTTGAATGTTATAAACCATACTGTCTTCATTACATTTCACATCAACACGTTACACATGAGCAAATGACCTGACATGAGGCTAAGTAATGTGCTGAAGGTTATGCAAATATCGTGTCACAGCCAAGAAGGAAGGAAAGTATCTGCTGGACTTCAGAGTTCAGGCTTTTAACTTCCATGTTTTACATTTCCCTCTAAATTCTTCAAAATTTCATCAAATACCTTTATAATTTAAAAATTATTTATGAAATATTTTATTCTTGGAGGTAAGAGTAAAATCTTAAAAATTACCCTGAAATGATGGGAAATCAACAAAATGTAAATATAACTCAAAGCACCATATTTATCACAATTAATAAATTGTTCCTTAAATTCCATGAGCTAAACAAATTAGTAATTTATTAATGTATAAAAACATTATTGTAAATAATTGAAAATATCTGTAAGTCACTTATCTAAAAAAACCCTCTGCTATCTAGTTAAGGGTGTCAGTAAACTTTCTTTTTTTTTTTTTTTTTTTTTTTTTGAGATGGAGTCTCTCTCTGTAGCCCAGACTGGAGTGCAGTGACGCGATCTCGGTTCACTGCAACCTCCGCCTCCCCGGCCTGGTTTATAGCCCAGGCTGGAGTGCAGTACCGCGATCTCGGCTCACAGCAACCTCCACCTCCCGGGCCTGGTTCAAGGAAATCTCCTACCTCAGCCTCCCAAGTAGCTGAGACTACAGGCACGAGCCATCATAACCGGCTAATTTTTGTATTTTTTAGTAGAGATGGAGTTTTACTATGTTGGCCAGTCTGGTCATGAACTCCTGACCTCATGATCCGCCCAGCTCGGATTCCCAAAGTGCTGGGATTACAGATGTGAGCCACTGCGCCCGGCCAGTAAACTTTTTTTTAATGGGCTAAATATTAAGTATTTTAGGCTTGTGGGCCATCTGGTCTCTATTATAGCTATTAAATTCTATTTTCTTTTTTTTCTGAGACATGGTCTAGCTCTGTCACCCTAGCTGGAGTGCAGTGCCGCCATCATAGCTCACTGCAGCCTTGAACTCTTTATTTCCTCAGCGTTTCAAGTAGCTAGGACTACAGACAGGCAGTCCCCACCATGCCCAGCTAATTTCTGTATTTTTTTGGTACAAACAGGATCTCGTTATGTTGCCCAGGCTGGTCTTGAACTCTTGGCCTCAAGTGATCCTCCTGCCTTGGCCTCCCAAAGTGCTGAGATTACAGTTGTGAGCCACTGCACCTGGCCATAGCTATGCAACTCTGCTGGTGAAACTGGCCTAGGACAATATGTAAGGGAAATGGGTGTGCCTATATTCCAATAAAACTTGATAAAAACAGGCCTTAAGCTTGATCCCTGATTTAGACCAAGAGTCAGGAAAAAACAGGTCTAGGAACAGCCAAATACTATTCCTTACAGTCCATATACCCATGCACTTAACCTTAGAGTATCTCACATTATACACAATTCTAAAAATACTGTTGGAAAAAGATTAAATGTAGTAAATTAAATGAGTCAAGGTTAGAAAGTTATTATTTTTAACTAGAGGTGAAGAGCCTCACATTTACAGATTAAATTTAAATCCTGAAAGTGTGACTCGACCTTTAAGTCATACAGATAATGGATCACGGAACTATGACTCCCAGATCCTGACGCCCATTCCCTACTCGCTCTGGCTGCCACCTAAGAAGGTAGGTACTTTACAAGCACAAGATAGCTAGTTCAAGAGGAGATGCTCCCTGATAAAGGCACTGGCTCAGAAAGCTGGGACTGCCTGAGGGCAACTTATCACAGGATCAAAGCAACCCTAACCTATCTGGGGCTCTCGTGCAACTTGTTATTGAAGTGATGTTCTGTATGACATGAAAAGGTAGTGTCAGCCAGGGTGGTTCGTGCCTGTAATCCCAGCACTTTGGGAGGCTGAGGCAGGAGGATCCCTTGAGGCCAGGAACTAGAGACCAGCCTGGGCAACACAACAAAACCCCCATCTCTACAAAAATAAAAAACAAAGTAACCAGGCATGGTGGCATATGCCTGTAGTCCTAGCTACTCAGGAGGATTCCTGGAGTTCAGGAGTACAGTGAGCCATGATCATATCACTGTACTCTAGCCTGCGTGACAGAGCAAGATCCTGTCTCAAAAAAGAAAGAAGGAAAAGTAGTAGGAAAATGTGTAAATCACTTTTAAAGCACTTTTTTTTTTTTTTAAAAGAGACAGGGTGTTACTCTGTTGCCCAGGCTAGAGTGCAGTGGTGCAATTATAGTTCACTATAACCTCTGGTGCATAGCTACGAATGACTATAAGCACATGCACCACGGTGGACTAATTGTTTCTATTTTTTGTAGAGACAGGGTCTCATTATGTTGCTCTGGTTGGTTTCAAACTCTCCACCTCAAGTGATCCTCCTGCCACAGCTCCCAAGTAGCTGGGATTATAGGAGCAAGTATACTAAAGTACACTGGCTAAAATGATTTAAATAAAAACAACAACTCTCTAAAATGGGATTGCATTTCAAAAGTTTACTTTCTAGAAAAATCCCTTTGCTAAACAAAAATTGTGAATCTTTACTGATAACTTGTTAATAGTATTTCTATAATAATGTTGTTTAGTAATAAAATTAGTTTGTAATTTCAAGGGCAGCTAAGAATAATAATACTGGGTTTCAGAAATACTAAAGTATGATAAGAGTTCCCAAGTAAATAATAACAAACATGAATTAAAGAGAATTTGAGTTTTATCTTTTTCCATCTGCTAGTTATTGGAAGCATTAAGCAGAATATTCCAAAAAGACAAAGGAAAAAAAGAGCAAAATTCATCCATAACTAGGCAATTCCTCCCCAGACTGAAAATTGATATTGCATTTTAGTCTTAAAAACTCATAAACAAGAGGTCAAAAAACTCCTCCCAAACCCAAAACCTCTAATCCTAATCCTATGGAGTCATTTGGGAGGGGAGAAAGCACCCAGACTTGGGAGTTCTGCCTCTCCTGCAGGGTCCTTTTGGTTCCAGGACTAGGTTTCTGACTATGGGTCACACACTGTAATAGGTCTTTCCTTTCATCTTCCCTTCAGTTCTGTGAGTTTTAGATCCATTTTAAAGATGTGATTGAGAAAAGAAAAGTTAGTTTATGCAAAGCCACACAACTGTCTGAGGTAGGAAGTCAGCTTGGTCTCTATGGCCTGAAAGAGAGACCATTCTCTTCCTGCGTGCCCCACTCCTCAAGGTTTGCTGTTTTACACACCCCCATCTTTCTCTGATTATAAAGAATTCCACTGAAATACTCACGGTTCCGAATTTTTAATGGATTTTGAATCCACTGAGTTTTCAGTGTTCTCCATGGATACTTTTATTAACTAGAACATAAAGAAAATAGTAGTTAATAAAAAAATCAGTCATAAAACCACTGCATTATATTAATTATCTCCATGATTATTTTTCAAATTAATACCTCATTTTCACCTCTACTGTTAAAGGTTTCTGTGAGTCAGTTCTGGGGATAATGATTTTTTTGCAATGGTATATACAATGGTGTATATAAAGCCTCTCTCTTTCCAATTGAGCTATAAATTATATATAGTAAATTACATAAAGCATATAAAGTGTACACCTAGATTTTTTATATTTATATATCCTCATCAGATCAAGATATAGATTACAGTTTATTTCTTTTGTAAGACACATTGGGTCATTTCTAAGAACTGCAACTCAACACAGTTAAACCAAAAATGAAAAACTTCCCACCACAATGGTACAACTCACATAACACAATTCTACAATGCTTAGATTCCCAAGATACAGTATCAAGATGTTCTAAATCTCCAGTAATCTTTATTCTTTTTTTTTTTTTTCCTTTTGAGACAGGGTCTCACTCTGTCACCCAGGCGGGAGGGCAGCAACACAATCAGCTTCGACCTCCTGGACTCAAATTCTCCCGCCTCAGCCTCCCGAGTAGCTGGGATTACAGGCGTGCACCACCATGTCCAGCTAATGTTTGTATTTTTTGTAGACATAGGGTCTTGCTGTGTTGCCTAGGTTGGTCTTGAACTCCTGGGTTCAAGCAATCTGTCCACCCAGGGCTCCTAAAGTGCTGGGATTAAGGCAAGAGCCACCACGTCCAGCTTAGTTTTTATTCTTAAGCTGGATTTTGGAAGCAAGGCTTCTCATTGAAGGTAGTAAAATGGCCCAGGAAACCTAAAAGTAAAAACTACAGTTTCTGCTTTCATTCTTCCATCACACAATTATATCTCACAAGGTGAACCAGTTCTTATAATCAAAGCAACTATCACTTATTGAGCACTTAATATATATACCAGGTACTTTGCAAGGCATTCATTTTTAATCTTTTCAAAATTCTAAAAGTCAGGAAACCCAACGCTGGTGGTTAAGTGACTTTGTCGATAGTCACAATCTAAGTGGCAGGGCCCTCTTCCCACTCTGCTATGCTGCCTCTGAAGAAGCCAGCTCCTTACTACTTTTCTATAATTCTACCAGGTATTCTCTGGCTTTCCAGAAGCAAAGGTACTTTCCATGGCAATCCACCTCCCTAAACAGAGAAAAACAAGAACAAAGGCAAAACAAAAACAAAACCAAAAAATCTTGACTGACCTTCTCCAGACTCTAGAAACCCTGGCAATGTCAAATATTCCCGTCAAAATACAACTTTTACCTCACTCCTATGACACAATCAGAAATACCAAAATAATACACAATCCTACAACAGAGCTTGCTCACCCACAAAAGCCCTTCTAGAAAGTCCTAGGTAACTTCCCCCACTTTTAAAATTTTAATCTTTAAAACTGTGGTAAAATATACAAAAAATTTACCATTTTTAAGAGTACAGTTCAGTGGCATTGAGTACAGTCAGATTGTTGGACTCCATCCCAGAACTTTTTTATCTTCCCAAACCGTACCAAGGTCCCCATTTTCAAGGTCACTTGGAAAACATAATTTCTTCCCATGTATTAAGGTAAAGCTAAGCTCCTTCCTCCCCTTCCCCTAGTTTTGTGTGCACCCGTGGTGGGGAAAGGTGAAGAAATAACACAGAGGAGAGCCAGCGTCATCATCTCAATTTAACCACAGGAGAGGGTGGTGTTGGACCTTCTCCAAGAGCCAGTCTATGTTCCACATTTCTATGAAGACTTTGCTTTTCTACCGTCTTACTTCCTATAGGCTTTCTGGAAAACCAAGGGAAGATATGAGTACAACTACAATAATCATCTTTTAGTTTGTCAGTAAGCAAATACTTTGTGCCAGATATCATCCTGAGAAATACGATAGAGTGGAAGACAAGACAAAGTTCCTATCTTCCAGAAGCTCTTACTTTAGATAGAAGAGTAATTATACTGCAGTATACCTGCGGGGTAGGGGTAGGGGGTACCTCCCACGTCCACCAGTGGATGCTTGAAACTGAATACAGCACTGAACCCTATATACAGTATGTTTTTTCCTATACATACATACCTATGTTAAAGTTTAGTTTATAAACTGGGTGCAGAAAGACATTAACAACAATAACTATTAAGGGTTAACTGAACATAAGCACTGCCATACCACGACAGTTGATCTGACAACCGAGACAGCTACTAAGGGACCTGCCATTAGTCACTCAGTACATATTACATATTAGTATGTCTTAACATATTAACATATTTATTAATAGTGGCTGTCACTGGGTGATAGCATTACTGACAACTTATTTACTCCTTAACATTCTTCTATATCTTCTAATTTTTCTACAACATCTGCATTTTTTAAAGTGAGAAAATAGTAACAAATATTATTTTATAAAATAATGTCAACAAAGGTCAGGATTGTTCTAGCCAACTTCAACTCTTGGCCCTGTTTCAAGAGTGACAAAAATAGGGGTATTCTCCTATCAGAGTAGCCACCCTTCCTTGCCTATATCATGCTCAGTACCATGTTCCCATCTATCGGCCTTTCTCTTTTTCTTTCATATGTACAATAAACATGCATTAGATACAACGAAATCTCAAACTTCCTTGAACCATAAATGTCATAGAGATCAACCTGCTCCATGCACATCAATTCAAAGTGGACAGACCACAGCCAAAATAATTAGTCACCTGTGGTTGAGAAACAAATTGTGGTTAACTTGATTAACTGCGAGAACAGTACAGGGTAGCCAGCAAGTCTGGAAACATAGGTGAACACGTAATAGTTTATTGATACTGCATTATAATCCATGGTATTTTTGTTTCAAGACTTCATGGCCAATCTATAGAAAGTCTAAAGTGAGGCTGGGTGTGGTGGCTCAGGCCTGTCATCCCAGCACTTTGGGAGGCTGAGGTGGGCAGATTACAAGGTCAAAAGTTCAAGACCAGCCTGGCCAACATGGTGAAACGCTGTCTCTACTAAAAACACAAAAATTAGCTGGGTGTGGTGGTATGCCCCTGTAATCCCAGCTACTTGGGAGGCTGAGGCAGAAGAATTGCTTGAAGCTGGGAGGCAAAGGTTGCAGTGAGCTGAGATCATGCCATTGCACTCTAGCCTGGGCAACAGAGCAAGACTCCATCTCAAAAAAAGAGAAAGTCTAAAGTAAAAATCTAGTGGGCCTCATCAAAGATGTATAGATTGCAAATAACGGGAAATGCGAATTAAAATAACAACGAGATACTACTATACACCTAGCAGAATGGTCAAAATGCAGAACACCATCAACACCAAATACTGGTGAGGATGTGGAGCAACAGGGATTCTCAGTCACTGCTCTTGGAAATCCAAAATGGTACAGCCAACTTGGAAGACAGTTTGGCAGTTTCCTATAAAACTAAACATATTCTCACCATATGATCCAGCCATATGGTAAATACACTCTTTGGTATTTACCCAAAGGAGTTGAAAACTTATGTTCACACAAAAGCCTGCACACAGATGTTTATAACAGTTTTATTCATAACTGTCAAAACTAGAAGCAACTAAGATGTCCTTCAGTAGGTGAATGAATAAACAAACTGTGGTATAACCAGAGAACAGAATATTATTCAGCGCTAAAAACAAATGAGCTAGCAAAGCCATGAAAAGACATGTAGGACACTTTAAATGCATTATTACTAAATGAAAGAAGCCAGTCTGAAAAGGCTATATATACTGCATGATTCCAACTATCTGACAATCTGGAAAAGGCAAAACTATGGAGACAGTAAAAAGATCAGTGTTTGCCAGCGGCTAGGAGGGAGGGAGACAGCAGAGAGAATTTTTTTTTTTGAGATGGAGTTTTGCTCTCGTTGCCCAGGCTGGAGTGCAGTGGCACAATCTCGGCTCACTGCAACCTCTGCCTTCTGATTTCAAGTGATTGTCCTGCCTCAGCCTCCTGAGTAGCTGGGATTATAGGCGCCCGCCACCAGGCCCAGCTATTTTGTATTTTTAATAGAGACAGGGTTTCACCATGTTGGCCAGGCCAGGTCCCAAACTCCTGACCTTGTGATCTTCCTGCCTCAGCCCTGCAAAGTGCTGGGATTACAGGTGTGAGCCACTGTGCCTGGCCAGCACAGAGAATTTTTAAGGCAGTGAAACTACTCTGTGTGACACTATAATGGTGGATGCCAAGTCAACGTAAATTTGTCCAAACCCATAGGATAAACAGCATCAACAGTGGACTTTATTGTGAACAGTGGAGTTTGGGTGAGGATGACGTGTGTCAATGCAGCTTCCTCTGTAAGAATCTACCCCTCTGGTGCAGGATGTTGATAATGGGGGAGGCTATGCATGTGTGGGGGCAGGTGGGATATGGGATATCTCTGTACATTCTTCTCAATTTTGCACTGAACCTAAAACTGCTCTAAAAAATGAAGTCTAATTAAAAAACTGGGAAATAAGACTTAACTTCTGAAGCTGAACCTGGAGCTCTTGGCAGTAGCCTTTCTAACCCCCAGTCTCAAATTGGCTCTCTGAATGCATTTACCAAATGCAGGGTTCACAGTCTGTGCTCAGGAACCCCTAAATGCTGATCAGCTTCCACAGACAACCAAGGCCCTAAAGATCTCTTTTGAATGCTTCTGCAAAAAGTCTAGCAACTCATACTGAAATACTGATTTTTAATAAACTTGTGTCTTTTGCCAGCAATGAAACTGTGGGATAAAATTATTCTCCCCTTGTGACTGGTAATGGAAACTTTAGATAGTGACCAGCTTTTCAAAGTCCTATAATATTTACTTCTTGGCTCAGACCAATATAAGATCTCCTGTAAATATTAGGTGACTTTACTTAAAAGTCATTTTCTTTCTATACATCAAGTCAATTAAGTAAAAAAATTCAGAGAGACCAATCAATATTAATAACATAAATTAACCATTTCTGATATTAGACACAACAAACAATTTTGTTTTAGTAAGAATCGTTGGCGGAAAGAAAACAAATTCTTCTACAGCAGGGTTTAAAATATTGTCTATTTGATAAAAATTTCTCAGGAACAAATACTACGGTACACTTCATTAACTTCATTATCATCTGAACAATATTGCCTCAGTTATCAGTTTATTTTGATATATTTCTAAAAATTTATATGATGATAAGTGAAATCCTTACAGCATCAGACATGTGCACATTTGCTCTTTACTCCTCCATCCTCTGCTTTTTCCACACAAAAGCACCAAATTCACACTCCCAGGGGCAGAGCTTTGGTTTCCGCAAAACTCACTAAAGTGCTCCTTAGCATGACCTCACCTCCATTAGCTAATGCCCAGCTGAGTACAAATTATTCTGAGGATGGTGAGCTCATCTAAGGATAAAAGATCGTATCCTAAGGGAAATATTCACTGCCTTAAAGGAAAACAAGAATTTATTGGTTCTTATAACCTTTTTATTTGATAAAACATAAATAGGAATAGGGGTTTAAAAAATTTATCCTAGCATAGCAATGGACTTAACACAAATTGTTTCTTACTGGGTTGATTAATTAATTCTTAATTAATCAATTATTTTCATCAATTCAGGATGCTGTTGATAAGAAAGGAAATTTCTGAACACATATGTTTATGGCAAAGTTCTCAGCAGACCAACTGACATTACATGGAAACCTGGAACTCAGGTCTCAGAATCACTTTTCTAATTCCTGGATCCCTTAACACTTGCCACCAACGCTATTAACAGTCAGGCTTTCAAACACTAAAAAATGTTGTCAGTATAAATTTATTTCACTCTAAAACAGATATTTAGACATTTCAAGCTGTGTTTTCCTATACAAGTAAAAAACTGGAATGTTCTCCCTATTTACATGGTGGCTAGCCAACTACTCATTATAATAATGAAGCCAAGCAGAATACACCATCTACAGCATTAAGGCAGAGAAATAAAAATTAATTTCTAAAGTGAAATTTCTATATTAAGCTATAAAGCATCAACAATTTGAAATAACCTGTTATTAAAGAGTGAATGTGTGAAAGTGTGCGTTGGTAGGAATTCAAAAGGAGATGTTAAATTAGGATTGCCAGTTTTAGAGATTCTTAATCAGCTAACTGTTACTGATTATTAGGGTGTTGCTGGTTCCTATCCTACAGGGAAACTCTGAGGTAAAAAATAAAACCTGCTCTCTGCCCTAAGGGTTTTTAATTCTCAAAGTGAGACCTAAAAACCAACTCAGTTAATTTCTGAATCAGGTCCATGAATATAAATGCTTTTAAAAAACATTTTCTAGTAAAGATTTACCAAAACAGTAGCCAAAGGAAGAACAGTGCTGCATGTGACGGGAGAGGTGTGTGTAAAGCGCTGTGTGATGACTGTCCCTCTTACTGCTGGCTCATACAGACTAGGTACTAAACTCAAAGTACAAGCTATTTTTCGTGAGTCCTCCCAATGACACTCTGAGGCATAAGGATCCCCACTGCAGAGTTCAGGTGACTAAGGCTAAGAGAAGTTAATGAACTTTAAAGTGGCATAGCCAGGATTCAAACTAGGATCTTCCCAACTCAAGAGGGCAGACTCTGACTATTCTATAGACAGTTTGGTACTATGTAGGAGTGATAATGCTTAATTTCAGGGAAGGAAACAAAACCCCAAAATCTCAGAAGCTTTAAATAAGACAAAAAACATAAATAATACGATAGAAAGTTACTGCAGAGATACCAAAATAACATAATGCACTGAATTCTAATGAATGAAAAAAATGGCAAAAACGATTATGGCATTTCTGATACTACTAGTTAGTTTACTTCTATTCTTCCTTTCCTACTTCTTTTTAAATTTAACAAAGCTTGCATGTGGCATTCAATTTACTTCTAAAGTGAAAGAGGCCAGACACGGTGGTTCGCACCTGTAATCCCAGCACTTTGGGAGGCCAAGGTGGGAGGACTGCTTGAGATCATGTGTCTGAGACCAGTCTGGGCAACACAGAGAGACCGCCATCTCTACAAAAAAGTAAAAGCAAGTAGATTGGCATTGTGGCACACATGTAGTCTGAGTTACTCAGGAGGCTGAGGCAAGAGGATCACTTGAGCATAGGAGTTGGAGGCTGCAGTGAACTATGATCGCACCACTGCACTTGAGCTTCTAAAAATAATAAAAGTAAAATTACTGGTTTTATGTTCAGCTTTCAGTATAAGTCATTAAGACATATTTCTTGTAACTGTTTTCCTCCAAAAGAAAAGTGAAGCCTGTCCAGTAGGACTTCTGGGGAAACTACACTTCAAACAACTTGAAAAATATTCAGCTTATATTTATCACCTGTCAGAGAGGACAAAGTCTCAAAAGCAGTCACATTCCCAGATTTAGCAAATGAAACAGAAAGAACATCTGTTTCACAATAGTTTGGACAAGAAAAGACTTCAGTTGTAACGTACCAGAGGTTTTATCAAAATATTTTCCCATCTGGTCTCTGAATTCATTTGGGTACATGTAAGAATTATCAAACTGGCTATTGTCATTGGGCCTGGTGAAGTCAATCTTTTAATATTTATTGTGTAGTTAAGGTAAAAATATGAGAACGGGAATGTCAAATCAAATACAGAATAAATCTAAATAAGTTCCATTGTACTATACAAACAAATAAACCATCCTTTCCTTTTCTCTGGCATGGGCCAAGTGACCAGGAAGACAGCATAGAGCACTCCCCACTATTCAAAACCTATGACACCAGACAGAAAGAATGGCACTTACTATGTGCAAAAGATCTGTCTTCCCTTTGCCAAATGAAGTCCTTTTGGATGGCCAAAAGGAGAAAATGGGAACGCCTTCACAGATCTGAATAATCCGTACGGCATAAGTGTAAAATGGAGGATCTCGGACGCCTTTTTATAAAAATTACAGATAACTTTAAAGCCTCACCACTCCCACCAAGAACCACTACTTTGCAGAATCAGATTCAGGTTTAAAACCACTTGAAGAACTCCTGCTGTCTGGAAGATAGAAACTGCCAAGGTCAGATTCAGTAGCATTTACTCATTTGATAGTTGGAGCATAACAATTTACTGAACACCAACTCTGTGCAGAGTACTATACTAGACCCTGAGCGTATCAAGCATCCCTCTGCAGCACTTATACCAATGCTCACTGGTACTCAAAAAGTGGCTCAACAAGACAGATGCTAGATGGTGTCCAATACATACCGGGTAGCTTTATCTCATTATTGTAATACAAAGAAACTCTACAGGCAACATGCAAAGGCAAGAACAAAACATGCAGAGAAAGAACATTCTATAAATCTAAGAATTCCCACATCTTTTTTTGGGCCCAAACACCAGTGTTTTTCTATCTTTGGGGTACAGCTTAAAGATCTAATAGTAGCCACCAGAAGCAATGTAATGTATCACTCATGACAATAAAGACTGCTTTTTAGGGAGATGAAGCAGTGGGAGATTGGGTTAAATTAGGTTTGAAAGCAAAACAGTAAAGAAGCATTATAACTGCCTATATCAGATGCCAGTCTCTTCAAATGGCAAGAGGCAAGGCCTTTTTTTCAGGATAGCAAAAGCAAATCTGATTGAACTAGGTACAATGTCTAATGTCTGTTACTTTGAACAGGTTTTATTGCCATACTCCAATAAACTGTTCGTCCATTCATTAAAAAACATTTTCACTTTCAAAAACCTTCTTCTGCAAAAAGGCAAAGCAAAACCAGAGCTCAAGCATCGAGCTGTGATAGAGATGATTTAAGCTTTACGTTTCATTTTAGAGATCATGTAACCACAGCATGCACATTCACAGTGGCTGAGCCCATTTTGATAGAGTGTGGTCTAACCACCTTGCCTTGCCCTCCTTCTGCTATCTTTCAGGGTTACACTGTTACAATGACTCCATATGTCACCTCTACCATTTCTTTTCTAATTATAATTTGCTAAACAATCCTAAACCAGGTCTACTTTTTCTAGAAAGGGCATCATAGTAAAAACACAAATGGATGGGCAGTCACTGTGCTTTGCCATGACCCACATTTGGGGAAAGACACTAAGGAACACCCAGATAAACCGAGTCTGTCCCTCATGGAGTTGCTTTACAAATGCAGCAGGGAAGACAGTAAACAAGCAACTGCAAAGGATATGACACAGCTCTCTTAGGAAATGCTAGCTGCAGAAAGAACACATTATAGAAAGATTTAACCTTGAATTGTCTAATGAAAACAGAAATCTAAGTAGGAGCTCTTACTTCTAAGCAAACGTGATGGAGGGAGAAAGGGAAGGCAGAGGTGTCGCAGGCAGAACTAGGTATGAAGATCAGCACTGCTGTGCAGAAGTTGAATCGGTGCTAAAGATAAGGCGGGGGAGGGTGCTGGGACCCAACACGTGCTGGGTTTAACCTAAGGACAAAGCATGAGCTTTCTAGACTTTCATTCATAAAGATTCCTCTGCCTGTGTTGAAATAAATAGACTGCAAAGGAGCAGGCGGGTCTGGAAGTGGGGGGACCAGGGAAGAGGCCGCCGTGGTCAGGCGTCTGAAATCAGAAACGGAGAGATGTGGACAGATCTGGCAGGCATCCACAAGGTCGACAAGGCTTGGTGACTAAGTGGGAAAGAAGTAGGTGGGCGAGAAGGGGCTGAGAAGGAGGGAAAGAGGCAGGTGCAGAGCACGCCCATTGAAACCCAGGGCGCCGAGGGTGAGCAGGGCTCGCTAACTCCCCGCGGCCTGGGATTTCAAGGCGGCACCACCCGACTGTGGCCAAGGCTACACAGCGACAGGTAGGAGCTGCGATCACTCACGAAACTCTGCAGGGCCGAAAAGGAATTGGAGTTTCAACCCTGCAACTACCTCCATGGAAGAGCTAAACCACGGTCAACCCGGGATAATCCAGGCCCCAGGCATGGAAGGCAGCAGAGACCGAACCCTCGTCCAAAGTTGGGAGAATCAGCCCCGAGGGTCAGTAGTTCAGTCCGCACCCGGCCGCCCAGCCCTCGCAGCGCCGCTTCCCGCGGCCACTCCTCCGCCGGCGGTAGCGCTGTCCCTTCTCTTGCCGCCTGGCCCGGCCTCCGGCTCCCGGCCCAATCGCGAGGCCTCCCGCCCTCAGAGCTCGGTGTCCCGTGCCCGACCTCCCGGCCCCGGGCTCGGTTCCCCGGCCCGGCCTCCCGCTGCCTGGCTTCCCCCGCCCCGGCCCAGCCTCCCGGCCCGGGCCCGGGCCCGGTCTCTCGCACCGCGGGCTTCAGTGCTCGCCTCCGCCCCGGGTGAGGTGGCAAAACAAAGGCTCCGCCACCCAGACCGTACCCATCTCCTCCGTCTCCCCACAAAGCTGCCGAGCCTAGCGGGTCCCTGAACGGGCGCTGGGCCGGGGAGGACGCAGGGAGCAGGCGCAGGACTGACGGCCCCGGGCGAGGGCGGCACTCACCGCACAACGTCCTCAAACCTTCCACAGCCGCCTCACAGAAACAGCCACCCGCTAGGCTCCGCGTCTGCACGGCTTCCGCAGCCCGCAGCCCGGAGTTGTGAGTTCCAGCGACAGTCCCGCCCCCGGCCCGCCCCTCTCGGCCCCGCGCGTCCCCGCCTCTGGGGCGCGTCCCCGAGCTCCCGCCCGCCCGAGAACCCCGCTCCCGGCTGGGCCCTGCGCGCCGCCCGCCTCGCCTGCCCACTGGCCGGCGGCGGCACGCCCCGCCCTCTCGCCCCGCCCCTCGCCCTCACGCTTGGTCCCGTCCCGAGGCCCCGCCCAGGCCCCGCCCCCAAGGCCCGGCCCGGCGCTCGCGCTCCGGATTTGAAATCTTGGTCTTCCTGAGAGCCCGCGGGCTTCCGCTCCCAGCGCGGGATTCTGGAGGTAAATTGAGGGAAACCTGGGAACTGCGCCGGGCCCAAGGGGTACCTAGAAGGGAGACAAAGCCAGGCCTGCTGCCCAGTGTGAGCTCCGGGAAGAAGAGGAGCACGGCGAGAGGCCCACCGGTAATTTCTGTCTCTCCTCCGATGACCTGAGGCCTTTCCTTCGGTTACCCCCAGGTCCCTCTTCCCTCTTCCTAAATCCTTAACCTCCTGTCACCGAGGTGCCAGGCTAGAAATAACCGGGTCCACGCATGCTGTGTGTTTCCACCATGTCAGGCTTCTGTGGACGCTCTTTCAATCACAAAAGCCACGAGCTGCGTGGAGTTCCCAAGGAGGCAGTTCTCAGCACTTCCTGGTCACTGGGTAGTCAGCCTGGACACGCAGGCTCAAGCCACTCCACGCAGCAGGTAGTGCTGCAAACGGTACATACTCAACATATAAATGTTACAAGTTAAGCATCCCACAACAAAGTGGCATTCAACCCGAGGAAAAAGACAGGACAAAGAGATTAACGAACCAGGCCAGAGGGAGTGAACAAGAGAAAAAGAGGCTTTGGGCCGAGAGGTCCTTTTGCAGTTAACACGGCTGTTTGGAGCTGCCGAAGGCCTCTTTTTGTGTTTTTCTTTTTCTTTTTGAGATGGAGTCTCCTTGTTGCCCAGGCTGGCGTGCGGTGGGGTGATCTCGGCTCACTGCAACCTCCGCCTCCCGGGTTCACGTGATTCTCCTGCCTCAGCCTCCCGAGCAGCGGGGATTACAGGCGCGCGCCACCTGGCCCGGCTGATTTTGTATTTTTAGTAGAGAGGGGGTTTCACCATGTTGGTCAGGCTGATCTCGAACTCCCAACCGCAAGTGATCCGCCCTCCTTGGCCTCCCAAAGTGCTGGTATTACGGGCGTGAGCCGCCGCACCCGGCCAGGCCTCGTCTTTCGGAGTCAGAGTCCTGTGGTGAGAACTGATAGTAGAAGAGGGTGCTTGTTTGTGTCCTTACCTGGTTGGATGCGGTCTGTTTTTTAATTTATTAAACAAAATATAGTATCCTTGTTGGCAAATGCCTTATGAAATATAACATGGAGTCTTTTCCTATGATAGAGTTTTTAACAGTTATTAGTTATTAATAGTCAGGGGTGTGCTATACACTGCCCTACCGACCCTATTCCTATTTTGGCTCATGAACTCATTTTAGACCCTGAGGCAAACTGAATTGTTTTCGCAGAAGAATTCATCAACACATGTGAGTTTGGCATTCTGCATCAGATTTCAAAAGGTTCTTGACATTCTGAAGTCAGGTCAGGGATAGACTGTTCCTAACACGTGTTCTATTCGAGTATAGGGGCTGTATTCTGCACAGAAATATACTTAGTTTTTTATGTGGTTACCACTTGCTGGGAGTTTATTGCATGCTCTTACATTTTCATAATACATTTGCTTGTTTCATCCTTTCAGCAATCCCCCGGGGTGGGAATTCCAATCCCTACCTAGGTTTACAGTGGTTAAGTAGTTTGCTCTTGCTAAAAAGAGAGTCACAGGAGTTAAACTCAGATCCTACAAATAAGACGTAAGCCTTTCTTTATCCCTACCGAATTGAGCGAACACTAATGTTTGACAGTCCTTTTTCTGTCTCAGTAAAACCGAGAAATAGGACCCACTCCCAACCCTAACAGTGGCTCTGCGGGGCAGTAATTTGCAAATTGCTGGGGACTAGTGTGGCTGAACTAGTCCTTACCCATTGCGATGCCCAAACCCTTTCCTGTGCTAAACTTTCTTCCCAAAATGAGCAAGCATCAGCAGCAATTTTCTGGTTTCTTTAAGTTACACTAATTTAGTCTACAAACTTTTTTTTTTTTTTGAGACGGCGTTTCCCTCTTGTTGCCCAGGCTGGAGTGCAGTAGCATAATCTTAGCTCACTGCAACCTCCACCTCCCAGGTTCAAGCAATCGTCCTGCCTCGGCCTCCCGAGTAGCTGGGCTTACAGGCGCCTGCTAATTTTTGTGTTTTCAGTAGAGATAGGGTTTCACTATGCTGGGCAGGCTGGTCTCCAACTCCTGACCTCAGGTGATCCACCCACCTCAGCCTCCCATGGTGCCGGATTACAGGTGTGAGCCACTGCTCAGGGTCAAACATTTTAATTATAGCAAAACAGTAGGCTGGAGGCAATGTCTTCTGGCTGAACACAGTAATTTCTCTTTACAGAGGTATCCCAGAGATGACAACTTGATCTAGGCCTGGAAGGGAAATAATTTGGGAAAGGCGATGTGGGGCATTCCAGGTGACGTGGGGCATTCCAGGTGAGAGAAATGTGTGTCAGGGGGGTTTCTGGAGTGGTTCAGGAGAAAGGAGAGTTCATTATCAATTCATTTGGTGAGATGGTGGAAGAGTAAGAAATGAAATAGGTAAATGATTTAGGGCCAGATTCTGGAGGGGAGTTTAGATTTCATGAGGTTAGTTTACCTGTGTGAGTTGAATGCTGCTATGAATCATCCCTGTGAAAAGTGATGAAAATGGTTTTAAGGGTGATTGGTGTGGCAGTTATGCTGTTTGAATGGGAGATCCTGTGGGGAGGGTAGAAAGGAACTGGAAAAGCACAGTATATCGCTGTGTGTTTTCTTACCCCTTACAAGAGAATTTTGGGAAATTTAAATATGAGTTACTTCTGCTCAAGCATAGAAAAGCAAAGTGACCGGGAGAAAAAAGAAAATCCAGTCACTTATACTTAATTTCTTAAGGTGTCATTCATCCAGAAAGTGAATTTATAGAACAATATTTTTGTAAATGCTTTTTGATCACATACTTTATAATAAATACTTTAGCAGTGGGACAGATAGTACGAATGCATTCCAAGAGGCTAGAAAAGGGATTATATTAAGAAAACATTGTGAAACACCAAAAAATTACTGAATAGTAGAACTACAGTATTGGTAGAAAACACACAATACTGATGAATCTAATTTCAGGGTAGAGAGAGAAGTCGGAATTGGGGAAGAGGAATTGACCAGTGACGAGAAAAAAAAAAAAGAAGGGAGGAAGGGAGGAAGGAAGGGAGGGAGGGAGGGAGGGAGGGAGGGAGGAGGGAAGGAAGGAGAAAAAGAACAAAACTGGGAGGGCCGGGCATGGTGGCTCATGCCTGTAATCCCAGCACTTTGGGAAGCTGAGGCAGGAAGATCACCTGAGGTCAGGAATTCGAGACCAGCCTGACCAATATGATGAAACCCCTTCTCTACTAAAAATACAAAAACTAGCTGGGCATGGTGATGGGCGCCTGTAATCCCAGCTGCTGGGGGGCTGAGACGGGAGAATCGCTTGAACCTGAGAGGTGAAGGTTGCAGTCAGCTGAGACTGCACCACTGCACTCCAGCCTGGGCAACAAGAGCAAAACTCCGTCTCAAAAGAAAAAAAAGAAAAGAAAAAAGGAAAAGAAACTGGGAGAACTAGGCTAGGAAGAACCATGGCCAGGCCAGCTTCAGGTTCCCCCAAAAAACCAGTAAATATGAAGCATGCGCCCCCTCCTTCAACTTCTCCTGGGATCCAGGCCATCAAGTGTCACAGCTGGGCAAGTCTAGGCATAAATGCAGGGCAGCTGGGGCTACTTAGGTCGGTGCCATCTGTCCTCTTCCGTCCCTGTTGCCTCTTCTTCCACTGTAGTTACCTGAAAAGGACTAACACAGCCTTTACATTTCTAGCTTGACCACCTTCAGTTGAAAAATCTGTATCAAACATGCTTAATAATCAAACACGGTTAAAAAAACATTCTGTGCATGTTTAGAAGTAAATAATAGAAACTCTTTGAGCCCAATCTTTTAAAATACAATAAGTGTTTTCCTTTAGAACTTGGAAACTGTTACCAAAAATAGTTCAGTCTCTGGGTGGAAAGGAGATTTGACATTCAATTATGTAAAAGACAACACTCTTTCACCACTGGGAATTAAAAGCATTTCTAATATGGTGACACATTCCCCCAGAGGGGAAGGATGAGGAATATGATCTTCTCAAACCAGAATGCCAGATGCCTTCCTGTTCTCCATTTCATTTGCTTTTTGTAATTCAACCCTCCTGCTGGTCTAGACAAAGCCCCAGTTGTCTTCGGATGCTCACCCAGCTGTTAAAAATTTTCAAGCTGTGCGGACATGAAGGGGGATGATATATACTGAACTTCTTCTGTTGACGCTCTTGGTTTCCCCAGCTCAGTGAGTCTTAAACTGTTTTTTCATTGTGATTCCATGATGTTCATGTATGACATACTCCCATGGTCCTACCAAGATTTTTACAAAATCAAAACAATTTTTCCTGGTAAAATTTCAGTGTCCCTAAGTATGAACACCGACATAGTCATTTGTAGACAGTTACTGGTTAGATACTAGCTGGATTCAGACGCGATTGCATTCTGTATTTATTTTCTTCGCTAATAATCAATGGACTTTGTTAAAAGTTAGTTTCATAATAGAAAGCCAGTTTCTCAATTAGGTTTCTCTAAGTGTAGTAGATTTTTATCTGTATGTGAAGCAGATCAAAGTAACGGAATACTCAGAATCTAGCAATAAGGAGCCATATCACTTTGTATTGACAAGTTGTGTGACAAGATAGATCCTCAATCTAGTGAATTGATAGTTTTCCTAAGCATATCTGTTATGAAATTTACATGAATATATTTAGAATTATATTTCTGTTTCCTAGTTTATAATTTATAGTTTTTATGTGGATTAGGTATAACTGAGAGAATAATCTTTCTTTGGTCTGTTATGATTGATGTCAAATTTGAAATCTGTGGATAATATGCCTTTTTTTTTTTCCTAACAAGGTCATGATGTTCTATCCTCTCTCTCTTTTTTTTTTTTTTTTTTTTTTTTTATACGGAGTCTTGCTCTGTCTCCCAGGTTGGAATGCAGTGGCACGATCTTAGCTCACTGCAACCTCCGCCTCCCAGGTTCAAACAGTTCTCCTGTCTCAGCCCCCTGAGTAATTGGGACTACAGGCGCCCACCACTATGCCCGGCTAATTTTTGTATTTTTAGTAGAGACGGGGTTTTACTGTATTGGTCAGGCTGGTCTCAAACTCCTGACCTCAGGTGATCCACCCGGCTTGGCCTCCCAAAGTGCTAGAATTATAGGCATGAGCCACTGCACCCGGCCTACCCTCTCTTAATCTTTTAGGGAGATTCTGGTTTTCCTTCCAGAGAATATTCATTTGCCAATGAGTTTGTGTTACTGCAAAGTTTTCTGCTAAAATTCAAGACAGTGTTTATCAACTTAATAAGCACAAACATGTTACCACAGGCAAATAGGATTTTACCCTTAAATGACTTAGTACATATTATTATTTCACTTAAAAAACACCCTAATATATCTATTTCCACATAGGTAAATTATGACAAAGATGATATTAATGAAGAGAGGAACTATATTAATTACCTATTTCTGTGTCAAAACCAGCCCCAAACTTACTGGTGTGAAAAAGACAAAACAACCAAATTTACTTTTTCTTGTAGGTCTGAGGGTTGGCTGGGCAATTTGGTAGGTCTCTCTAGGAGTCAGTCAGGCTTACTAATGTGTTGAATTCAGATGATGGCTGGATGTCCAGAATGGCCCAACTCACCTATTGGACTGCTTATGCCGGCCGTCAGCCGCAATTCCTTGGTTCTTTTCCATGTGGCCTTTCATCCTCTATGAGGCTAGAGTTATGGCACAGCAATCTCAGGGCAGGACTTGAGGATAACCGAGTCTGCTGCAAAGACACTTGTTAAACCTCTGCTTGCTTCACTTTTGTCAACGTGATGTTGGCCCAAGACAAGTCATATGGCCAAGCTGAGAGTCAGTGTGACAGTGAGTTTAGGTACCATTTCTTCATGGAAAAAATGGCAAGGAGTTTGTGGCTGATTTGGCTGTTTTTAATCTGCAGTGAAAGTTTCCCCACTCTTCTTCTAAAAACCTATTCTTTTTCTTTTGTAAATGAATTATCATCCCAAATTGGAAAAGTATTGCCTGGTCCCTGACTTTGGCATGGCTGACATGGAGGTATTATGTAGAAGGAAAAATCATCCATTACTGCAGACATCCAAAACTAGCCAATATTGTAATTCGCATTCATATTCTAAACTAAAAGTTGTGTTGAGAGAGAAGAGGTGACATGGACAGAAACAGAGGAAAAGGGAACTAAGAGCTTTACGTTAGTGTCTAGAAATGAATTTTACACTGAGAAATAATAGCACAAGAATGGTGGACAAGGTCATAGCACGTGATATAATAAAATGGTTATAATGAAAACCAAAATGGGCCGGGCGTGGTGGCTCACGCCTGTAATCCCAGCACTTTGGGAGGCTGAGGCGGGTGGATCACCTGAGGTCAAGAGTTCAAGACCAGCCTGACCAATATGGTGAAACCTGTCTCAAAAAAAAAAAAAAAACCCATAATGATACAAAAAGCACATATATTTACATGAGGCTTTGTAATTTAGAGAACATTTGCATGTGTCTTATCACATTTATCTTCACGGTAAGTATATAAAGTACTCAAGATGATACTGATTCCCATTTTCAGTTGATTAAACTAAGATTCAGAGAGCTTCATTAACCTGTCCAAGGTCCTAATACCAGTAAATAAAGAACCAGGATCTAAGAATTCTGATAACCAGCCTTGTTCTCATTCTGTGGTAAAACTTCATGCAAAGAATGAAGAAGGAAATAAGTGTCAGGAAATGAGTTTTGAAACTTTATCAAACAAAATATATTCTAAGCAAATAAATTAATGGCCTTTTTGTTTATTGTTTGTTTTAGTAGTAATTGATAGAAATATAACGTGGGATAGGATTTATTCTCGTCATACTTCTGAACCAATGAACAGAAAATGGGAAGCAAAACTGAAGCAAATTGAAGAACGAGCATCTCATTATGAGAGGAAACCATTGTCCTCAGTGTATAGGCCAAGATTGTCCAAGCCAGAAGAACCACCCTCCATTTGGAAACTATTTCATCGACAAACTCAAGCTTTTAATTTTGTTAAAAGCTGTAAAGAGGTAATCTCCTCCTCCTCCTCCTCTTCCACTTCCTCCTCTTCCTCCTCTTCCACTTCCTCCTCTTCCACTCCTCCTCTTCTTCTTTCTTCTTCTTCTTTATAATTTCAGTTCTTTTTTAAAAAAATCTATTATTTGTCTTCATTTCAGGCCATGTATTATTCTACCAAGAGAATTTAATGGCAATCTTAATGTCACGTGATTTAGGAAAACTATCCCTGTGAATCATTAACCATTTAATTTATATTAGTAATGAAAAAGAGTGACACATCCAGTGCCAATTAGGTTTTTAAAATTGTAATGACATTAAAACGAAGCTTTATGCTTAGAGGGTGGGGAACCATATTTATTCCAACACATTCAGCAAGTGGGAGAAAGAAGTGTCAGCCTTTCAAAGAACATGATGCTCAAAAATAAAAATCACTAAATCAAGCAAGTGTATTACACATTCTTTTTTTCTTGGGCACTGTGAAGAATATAAAGAAATATGAACACTGGGCATGGTGGCTCACCCCTGTAAGCCCAGCACTTTGGGAGGCCAAGGCGGGCAGATCACAAGGTCAAGAGATCCAGACCATCCTGGCCAACATGGTGAAACCCTGTCCCTACTAAAAATACAAAAATTAGCTGGGCATGGTGGCGTGTGCCTATAGTCCCAGCCACTCAGGAGGCTGAGGCAGGACAATCACTTGAACCCATGAAGTAGAGGTTGCAGTGAGCCGAGATGGTGCCACTGCACCCCAGCCTGGGCAACAGAGAGAGACTCCATCTCAAAAAAATAAAAAATAAAAAAGAAATACAAAAGAAAAGATCAGATGCATATATGATAGCATAAATGTACTGTGAGTCTGATCACTGATGCTGTGTAAAAGCTCCAGGTGCTAGAAGTTTAGAAGGACCTCTCTTTCTCTAGTAAGGATGTGCTTACTCAAATCTCATCAGAATGGTTAAAGAAATGCCATTCTTAGTCATTTTGTGTAAACCTAATTCAAGCAGCAAAAATTAAAATACAGATTCATTTGAACTGGAATTTTAAAAACATATAGATAGGGGTGTATGCTTGCTGGACATGCTAATCATCAGTCTATAAAATTTATTTCAAAAATATTTTTATTAGGGTTAAGCAACTGAGTCCTGTGATTTTTCACACATGAAAAGAAAAATATGCTCAGCAGCTACCTTTAGCTAAGAGGAAACAAAAGAACTTGTGGATGTATTCCTCTATTAGAAGAAACTTTATGGCAGGAGGCATGAACAATTATATTTAAACCACTACCACAGTACTAAACCTTAAAAAAAAAATGGTTCTGACCGGGCACAGTGGCTCAGTGCCTGTAATCTTAGCACTTTGGTAGGCTGAGGCAGGCAGATCACTTGAGGTCAGGAGTTTGAGACCAGCCTGGCAAACATGATGAAACCTTGTCTCTACTAAAAAGACAAAAAATTAGTCAGGTGTGGTCACAGGCACCTGTAATCCCAGCTACTTGGGAGGCTGAGGCAGGAGAATCACTTGATGGAGGAGGTTGCCGTGAGCCAAGATTGCACAACTGCACTCCAGCCTGGGTGACAGAGTGAGACTCCATCTCAAAAAAAAAAAAAAAAAAAAGGTTCTACATACATTTTTATAGATACCAGGGAATTTACTAATTAATTTTAGCCCAAATCATTTATAATAATAAGTAGTTTTGAAAAATAAGTTTAATTTCATAAACCAAGAAATAAAACTATCATAGGGAGTCAAACTAGAGTAATATTTTTCAGAGTGTTTTTTTCTCCTTTTTTGTCTGGTCTGCCTATTCTAATTGTTTTGACCTTTTATATGAATGACTAAAAATAGGTGTAAATAATTAGATTTTGAATGGCATAAACCTAGTGACTATTTGTCTTGTTTGTAATAATACAGATGTTCAAATGTCAGTTTCTGAGAACTTGAGTGAAGAATTCTTTATGAACATTCAGCAGCTACAGTTGAATTTAGTTTGCATTTTGTGAATTTTTCTGAATTATTTTTTGATTTATGTAGGATGTTCATGTATTTGCTTTGGAATGCAAAGTGGGAGATGGACAGCGTATTTACCTTGTGACAACCTATGCTGAACTTTGGTTTTACTATAAAACCAGGTAGGTAGCATGCAGCAGAACCGCACATTAAGCTAGAGTTCCATTTCCTTTGCCTAGTAATTTTGGTGAAATTAGGTTCAGGCTGAATTGGCTTCCACAGTTCTTGACCACACAATTAGTTGCTCCTTTGCTATTAGAATTGAATTTTGGAGTTCTCTTGTTATAGTAATGCTGGAGTATCTCACCACGTGCTGGGAGAAAATAATCACATACACGAATATATGTGTGTACCCAAAGGGAGTTTTGAAATTTCTCTTTTGCAAACAGGTATTAAATTATACCATTAATCATAAAGGAATATTTATGTTACTGACCTAGTAATAAAGAAATATCTGCTTTATCTTGACTTTATTATTACTATATTAAATTATTTGTTATTAGCTTTATTTATTTATTTTTTATTTTTTTGAGATGGAGTTTCGCTCTTGTTGCCCAGACTGGAGTGCAATGGCGCGATCTCGACTCACTGCAACCACCACTTCCCAGGTTCGAGCGATTCTCCTGCCTCAGCCTCCCGAGTAGCTGGGGTTACAGGCACCTGCCACCCTGCCTGGCTCATTTTTATATTTTTGGTAGAGACGGGTTTTCACCATGTTGTCCAGGCTGGTCTTGAACTCCTGACCTCAGGTGATCCACCCACCTGGGTCTCCAAAAGTGCTGGGATTACAGGCATGAGCCACTGCATCCAGACTATTAACTTTAACTGAGTGATCTATTCAAGTATTTCTCAGACTTGTGTCATATATGGAAAAGGAGAGTAAATTGTTATGCATGCCCTATATTGACTTAAACTACTTTTATTCACATGTTGCTGAGTAGCTTCAAATATGATAGTGGATTTATTTATGTTGATTTACATGCAACACCGATTAGAGCTGAATTAAAATCATTAAGATAACGTGACAGATGTTTTGCTGAAACTCAGTCTCATCTTGCAATGTAAATATGGTACTGACTGCTACAGGGTGTGTGTGTGTTTATGTGTATGTGTGTGTTCAGTTCCTCCACTACCTGTGCCACCTGATGATACCATTTTCCCATAACTTCTCCCTTTTCAAATTCCTACAAGCCCTTAATTTGTATAGGATGCCGTCTGAATATCACTTAGCCCAAATTACCATTTGCGAATTAAGTCAGCTTCTCTTCCTATTTTACCCGTGTCAAAGTCATTCCTCTTAATGCCGTCAGGAAGGTAACTGCAAACATGAGTGTTGAGAGCTTATCAAAGTCAGGTGATTCAGAATTTTTTAACAATTTTTAAACTATTATCTTACAGTGACAACATAGAATTTAAAAATTCTCATGGAAAATTGATGGAATCCCAAGAATATGGAATCCTGAAAAGAACATTCTTTTTTCAAAGAAAATCTGTTTCATGGTGACACTAAAAACAAATATAGAGGTGTTACACAATATCAAAATCATCTGTGAATAAATAATACTGTAAGATCGACTGTATTTTCCGGTTAAATAATGTTACAGGATATAATTGTTACATTTGCTTGATGGAAACCCTTGATACTATGAGCCATAAACCTATGGTGAACAGTTGACTTTATCATGTTCTTATTTCATAACTTGTATGTAGTGAAAGCACAGTTAACACGGTACTTGCAAAAGATAAACTTCCATGATTTAAAAGGTATAAGATAGAGGCTGGGTGTGGTGGCTCATGCCTGTAATCCCAGCACTTTGGAAGGCTGAGGCAGGTGGATCACTTGAGGAGTTTAAGACCAGCCTGGCCAACATGACATATACCTGTCTCTATTAAAAATGCAAAAATTAGCTGGACACGGTGGCGCATGCCTGTAGTTCCAGCTACTTGAGAGGCTGAGGCAGGAGAATTGCTTGAATCCCAGAGGAGGAGGTTGCAGTGAACTGTGATCACACCACTGCAGTCCAGCCTGGGCAACAGAGCTGACTTGGTCTCAGTCAATCAGTTAATAAAGGTCTAAGATATCAGTCTAACAATGTTGAATTATTCAATTTAGAAAAAATCTCTTACACTGCTATGAAGTCATTCCTGAAAATGCTGTGTGCAAGCTTTATTTTGATTTGGAATTTAACAAACCTGCCAATCCAGGAGCTGATGGGAAAAAGATGGTTGCATTACTCATTGAGGTAAATGGCAGACTCAAGTTTTTCTTATTTCTCATCTCATTGGCTTATTCATTCAGTGAATTCAGCCTACATAATACGTAGGTTCTGTATCTGTTCTTTTTCTTGCTACTCTTCCTTTTGACTTTGATTTTTTAATATTACTTCTATGAGTAAACTGAAAAGAAAGGAAAGTTTAATTTATGTTCATATAGTTTGCTATATTACTGTTGGATAAAAAAATGCTTTGAAAAAGATGTCAGTTTGGAAATTTTCCATATTTTAAAATTATGTATTAATTATCTGACTTCCATTATAAATAGCTGACTTTGGTAAAAGCCAGGAAAAATAATCTTTACTGTAAAAATTGGGTACTGAGATGAACTTCAAGAAAACTGACTACAAATAGAATTTTCGAGCTTGCAGGAATTTTGGAAATTATTTTATCTTGTCCCTTTCTAAATGAGGAAATTAAGGCCTGCTTTTTAAAAATCATGCAGTTGTATTCAAACCCCATATGTTCATATTTCTCTTAAAATTTTGTGCATACTTACCAAGTTTGTATGGTCATTAACTTATCCTAAAAAATGCAGTGTGGGCGGGGTGCAGTGGCTCATGCCTGCAATCCCAGCACTTTGGGAAGCCAAGGTGGGAGGATCGCTTGAGGCTAGGAGTTTGAGACCAGCCTGGCCAACCTGATGAAACCCTGTCTGTACTAAAAATACAAAAATTAGCTGGGCATGGTGGTGCATGCCTAGTCCCAGCTACTTGGGATGCTGAGGCACAAGGATTGCTTGAACTCAGGAGGCAGAGATTGCAGTGAGCCAAGATCACACCATTGCAATCCAGCCTAGGCAACAGAGTGAGACCCTGTCTCAAAAAAAAAAAATTATTTGCATTTTACTTGTTTTTTAGTATGTGTGTAAAGCGCTTCAAGAGTTATATGGTGTTAATTGCTCAGCTGAAGATGTTTTGAACTTGGATTCTAGCACTGATGAAAAATTCAGCCGGCATTTAATATTTCAGCTCCGTGATGTGGCATTTAAAGATAACATTCACGTTGGTAAGAACACTGCTTTTTAAAAATTATGGCGTTGTATTCAAAACTCATATGTTCTTATTTCTCTTAAAATTTTGTGCATACTTGCCAAGTTTTATGGTCATTAACTTATCCTAAAAAATGCAATGTGATTCTTCATGTTTTCAAGATGTTCCCTTAGCTTTAGACCTATCTTTCTGTTCTAGGCACATCAACCTATTCAGGACATCTTTGGCATTAGCCCCTCTAATCATAGATACTGGGATATCCATCTATGTCCAGAACCGGTTTCTGCTCCAGCAGGATTTATTTCAGTTTCCTGGAAAGTTCATGAGAGGTCTTTCCATTTCAGGCCTTATCTGCAGCGTCTTGTATGTGAATTTCTGACCTTTGCTTCAGCCTTGCTTTGGGGCTTCGGTCACAGGTTGTATCAGAGAAGGCTTGTTTCTTATTCCAGGCTGAGCTTCAGGGTTGGGAGGATTCTAGATGTACAAGTCTGAAAGTAAAACCAGATTATTTGTCTCAGGCCTGGGCATTTAGAGATACAGGCCAAGGTGTAAAACAAAGTCAGTTCAAAGGAGAAACACGTAGGCAGAATGGGAACACCGAGATGAAGGTCTGAATAGAAGCCGAATCCTGAGCGCTTATCAAAGCAGGGGTAGGGCAAGGGTCCGAACAGCAGGCGACTGACTGAAGCTCAGGTAACAGGTAATTCGGTTCAGAGCTGCTAGTGCCTTCGAGTTTCACAGCCACCTACAGTAAAAGGCATGGACATGGTCACTAAAGCACTGGCATCAGAGCCGGGAACCTGATTGCTGGATTAGGGGAATGTGGCCACAGAGACCCCGCATGCTGTGTTCACAAGGCTCTCGTCACCTGCCTGTTTCTCGTTAGCTCAGCTGCACTTTCCTTCTCAGTCTCTCCCCTTCATTCTGTGAGGAATACACTCACCTGTCCAAACCCAAAGAATGGACTTAGAGGCACGAAGAACAGTGAAGTGAGACTTTTAATAATGATTGGGTATCTGGTAGGTAGGCACAGCTGGGACAGTTACAGCAGGTAATTTATCTCCTAGCACGCAAGTCCCTCCCCCAGTTCCTCATTGGTCGAGTACTGTGGGGTTACGTTGCCTAAGTTTCATTATCCCCCTTATAAGGTTACATCCCATCTCCATCCCCACTTAAGCTTCTATTTTGCAATAACAAAACTTTCTTCCTTTTTATGGGCTGACCCCCCCCCCCTACATTCTGTTCACTTATTGTGACTTTCTAGGTGCATGAGCCATGTGGTTTGTTACCTTTGCAGGCTGCCCGCGAATACTTAGATTTATCATGCCTTAAAAATAGACCATTTAAAACGTTTTCTTGCAATCCCTTAGATATTAGGAATGGTAGAGTCCATCTTTGACCCTCTTCCCACTCTGTCCTCACCCTTGATGATCAGCCGCCTTCATGGCTTTGGTGTGCATCTGTGTTATGACTCTCAAATCTTTATCTTCAGCCCAGATTGTTCTCATAGATGCCAGACCCATCCAGTCAACTGCCTCCAAAAACTCCCCGCACAGACGCTTCCAAGTCAGCGTGTTCTGCGCTGAGTTCCTCATCCTTCCCCAGAGTAGCATCTTCTCCGTGATGTGCTTGTCAGTGAGTGGTGTCACAGTTACCCAAGTAGACACGTTGGTGTCATCCATGCCCTCTCTGTTCCTCTAACCCTGCTTAGCCAGTCAGCTGGCTAGAGTGAGCTGATTCTGCCCCCCGTGTGCCTCAAACCCTCCAGTGATTATTCCCTGCCTTCGGGCAAAAGCGTGGATGCCTTGGCCTGCAAAGGGAGGCCCGCTGTGCACCAGACTTACCCTGCTCCTTGCACTCAGTTCCTGCGCTGGGCCACATTTCCTCTAGTCCTTGGGCCTTTGAACTTTTTGATGCTGCTATCTAAATCGTGTGCCTCCAGATTGGCCTGGCCTGTTAAGACTCTGTGTAGACATCAAGCCATGTGGAAAGCTGTCTCTATCACATCTCAAACCCTAAGCCTTAATTAGGTTAGTGTACCTCTGGGTTGCAGAGAACCTATCCAGGGCTTATTGTGTCAAAGCATCGACCACTTCCTGAGGTCATTTCCTGTTTTCTTTGTCACCTCCTCTATTCTACTTAATGTTTCTCTAGGGCAGGGACTATTTCTTATGCACTCTTGTATTTCCAGAGCTTAGCACATAATAAAAATATCATTATCAATAATATTACTAATATTGTCACTATAAGAATAGCAATAGTGATGATAAATACAAGTCGGCAGCCCCATCTCCCGCCACCCTGCCCTTTTCATTCAGCTCCTAGCACGGGCCACATTTTCTCTAGTGCTTGGGCGTTCACACTTTCTGATGCTGCTGTCTAAATCAGTGTGCCTCCAGATTCACCCGGTCTTTTTACCTGGTCCTCCTTACCACTCATGCATTCATTCAGAAGGTATTAATAAATACCTTTAGGGACTGTCCCAAGGCTGCGCAACCAAGGCTTTTAAGCAGTATGTTAACCCCTTAATTTCATTTTCTTGTTTACTCCTTACAGCAACTCCAAAAGGTAGGTGCTGTTATTATCCCTGTTACGCAGCTGGGGAATGTGAAGGTTTAGATTTGACGAAAGTCACAGAACTGGCAGATGGCAAAGCCATACCTGAAACTGAGCTGCCTCTGACTCCAGCGCCCATGGTTGCCGCCTTCCTAGCGTCCGTGGCCTCCATGCTCAGTGGCGTCTGAATAAATCCCTTCTGAATGAATGCGTGAATCGTGAGGAGAGCTCCTGTCGGGGTGTGGAGACAGCGCAGCAGGCATGCTGTTTCTTTGCTTGCTGTTTACTGGTCATTGTCCGCTCTATGACTACCGGCCACAGGCCGAAAGCTAAGAATCTCTTCCTCAGGAAGAAGAGGAGAATAGAAATTTTGTGAGGTAGCAGCAGTTTCTGCTACAGGTATCTTCTGAAAGCAGATGGCACTCATCTGGGCTTTGAATAAGATTTCATTGTATAGTCAAAGGCCAGAAAGGCTTTACCAGCAGAAGCAAAGCTATGGAGATAAGAGTGCGTGACTAATCTGGGGACAGTGAATGGTCTAGTGTGGCTAGAGAGACATGATCAGGCCTTGTACCTGGGCTGTCACCTCAGGCCCTTTCCCTGAGAATTAGGAACTGCCAGAGCCAGAGGTGCAGAGAATATGAAGTAATTCACAATTTTTCCTTGTTTTTTCCCTCAGTGTATCTTTTGATGCCATTTCTAGTTGCTGTTGTCAGCCTTTCAGAAAAGAGAATTCAGTTAAATGTAAGAGATCATAGATCTTGATCTGCCTAAAATACTCATTTGCCAGTTTGCTGTCATACCTGAAATTTCTGTGACTGACTAGTCTTTTGAGTTATTCCCAGCAAATAAGATCGTTCCTGTCCCCGTGGGGGGTTGGTGACAGGAAGTAGGAAGCAGTGTGGTTTGCTGGGGCCACTGTGTTAGTGTTGATGCTGGTGACCGTCATCATGTCGTGGTCCCGGCCATGGCCACTCCGTGCCAGGGTTCCAGGGCCTGTGGCCTCCCCAGCACTGCCATTGCCACCGTCTCTGCCAACACACACTCTCCTGTCATTGTCCGGAGTCGAGTAGCTGCAGTGTTAAGTTTTCAGGAAAATTAGCTTTATCAGTTTATGTTTATATTGCTTTGTTGTCCTTTGATATGTCGTAATTTCTTTTCATTTGGTGTTTACTTTTCCCTCCCTCCTTCCAGAAGTAATCCATGCCTGTACGGACATATCACTGCAAGGACCAAATGCTTTTGCTTTCGTTTTGACATTTAGTGCTTTATAAGAAATTGGATTTGTCTCTTTGAGTAGGGAAGTCATTTCTTTTGGTTTTTTTGGTGTGTGAGATGGAGTCTCACTCTGTCACCCAGGCTGGAGTGCAGTGGTGCGATCTCGGCTCCCTGCAGCCTCCGCCTCCCAGGTTCAAGCAATTCTCGTGCCTCAGCCTCCAAGTAGCTGGGACTACAGGCGCCTGGCACTACGCCCAGCTAATTTTTGTATTTTTTGTAGAGACAGGGTTTTGCCATGTTGGCCAGGCTGATCTCGAACTCCTGACCTCAAGTGATCCGCCCGGCTCAGCCTCCCAAAGTGCTGAGATTATAGGCGTGAGCCATCGCATCTGGCTGAGTAGGGAAGTAACTAAATCTAATGTGAAGAAAGAAAATTTTGAATTTAGAGCATGCATTTGTTATAATGTAAGGGCCCAAGCCTTTCTGGTAAATAAAGTGAAGAATGAATCTAAACAATAATAGTTCTACAGGTTAAAGTTAATTTTTTCTTATAGTATTGCATTTCTTGAGTATTGTTATACCTGAAGCAACTTAATAGCCAAATTGTTATTTGATTTTATGGTATAAATAATATGTGCAAGTTTGAGGAAGGTCCAGATTTTATAACCAACTTTTCGTGGTACAGATAGGACTACTCTTACTCCGAGTTGTTAGAATAAATGTTGAGTACAGTAATTGTATTGAATTGCTTTAGTTGTGGACGTTAGGTCCGAGGCTGTAGTTCATTTTGTGCCCAGTTTGAGGCAGAGGTAGGAGCAGCAGCCTTGGGGCTGATGGCTGTGACCGCCAGGGTTTGCTGAGCATGTCGTGGCAGTTAAAGGAGAGAAAATAAGCTCGTGAGAAATTTGCCAGCATCCTGACTCCCCAAGACTTCCTCAGTGCTTCCATCTGTTAGCTTGGCAGCAATTTCCTCATATAAACCTTCATTCTTCATTATTATTATTATTATTTTTACAATCCCTTAAGGGCACCAGAGCCCTTCATTCTTTAATCATTGAATGTGAAAATAAGTCCTCTCAGGGTGTATTAATAAGCAGGGTTTTCTTGGTGACAGCCTGTTAGGCTCAGGCCATACCAGCAGCATTGACACATCTTCTCAAATTAACTGTCCCTTCTAAAATGATTTGTTTACCTCTGACACCAGGCTCCCAAGTCAGTGGAATTGAAAAGGTAAAAGATTCCGCAAGAGGAAGAAAGTCTCAGGAGTGGCATGTAACAATTTATAGCAACTTGGTTTTGAAACCAGAAATCAAAAAATGATTTTCTGTGTAAAATTGTCACGTGTGGATTCATGGCTAGACCTTAAGATACGCTGTGTGGAAAGAAGAATCAGGCGAATCATAATACCTTTTTTCCTTAGGTAACTTTTTGAGAAAAATTTTGCAGCCTGCTGTTCACTTGCTTGGCAGTGAAGATGATGATAGTGCTCCAGAGACAGCAGGCCACGGATTTCCCCATTTTTCTGAAGCATCTACAAAACCAGGATTTTCTTTTAACAAAATGTTCACAGAAAAGGCTATAGAAGAAACCTGGACGTTGAATTCAAAGAAACGGGAGAGGCCGGAGTCAGCTGAGCAAAGCCGTCCTGGCCTTTCATTTCTAGTTGTGAAGAATAACATGGGAGAAAAGCATCTTTTTGTAGATCTAGGTAAGTAACGCTGACAGCTGTCTCTGTCAGACGGTCCTGGTGCTTTCGTGCAAGACAGGTCGGTGCCCAGTCATCACTGTGCTCGGGATTCTCGCTTCCTCCACTGCCCAAGTCACCAGCAGGAGGCGACCAGTGAGCTCAGGTGCCGGGAGTCCGTGAGGCTTTTCTCTTTTTCTCCAGAGATCTCAGAGGGGTCCAGGCCGGCCTCGGTTCCAGCAGAAGGTGGTGTGACTGGCTTCTGCTCTGCATGTCCAGAGGATTCCTGTCAAGGGAGTTTTGACAGGAGACAGTTGGGCTGGCTTCCTCCAGGACTGCTGAGAGGTTAAGTCAGAGTGCAGAAATTTAAAAACCAGATCCAATATAGCGCAGTACTCATGTGACGCAGTAAGGGTGGCTGTTTTCCTCGCGGAAGGTCTCTGTGGTAGTGACAGGGCCCATTTCATCAGCTTTCTTGCTGTGTTCAAACCAGTGATTTCTCAACCCCCTGTGGCTTTGCTCTAACAGTATGGGTTAGTTTTGCCTGTCTTTTTACCTTGCAGTTGGAGTCATACACAGTTGACTCTTCAGCTGGTCTCAGAGCCTGAGCGTGTCGGAAGCCCTGGGCTGACAGGACTTGAGCATGATTCAACAAGAGGCCAGTCGAGACCCCTAACACAGGAGCTCCAGTTTGATGACCTGCACCTCACTTTTATACCGAGCCTCTCGCTCGTGATTTGAAAAGCCATGACAGCAGCATTTTTGCTATTGGCTTCGAACACCTCGGAGAGCTTCCGTGTGTAAAGGTGGAGGGAAAGTAGGTTTAGGTTATAGGTCGGATTCCTAAGCCAACAGTGGAACCGAGATTAGGGCAGTGTTCCTGCTGTGTTGTATGTCTTTCTAGTACCTCTGGCAATCAAGCACCAGAATTTGGAAAGATAGACCAGTGCGACGTAGAGCAGTCACATGGGCAGAGGCACGTTCTTCCTAGTTTAGAGTTTAATATATCAGATAGGCATCACACTGTCTCATAGAGTTTTATATATTAGACTCCACACTGTCTCAGAGTTTTATATATTAGATAGACCCCACACTGTCTCATAGAGTTTTATATATTAGATAGACCCCACACTGTCTCATAGAGTTTTATATATTAGATAGACCCCACACTGTCTCATAGAGTTTTATATAGTAGATAGACCCCACACTGTCTCATAGAGTTTTATATATTAGATAGACCCCAC
>CAUYLG010064820.1:0-34651 GCA_963573385.1 Cacajao melanocephalus
AAAATAGCCGCGCCGGCCAAAAAAGTCGCGCTGGCGACCCGTGTGGCTCCTCCGCCGGGAATCTCCTAGTCTGTGGGCAACAAAAATTCGTCTGAAAGTGCGGCGTCCACTCGCTCTCTGCACTTTCACTGGGAGCTACAACCCTGAGCTGTTGTTAATCGGCCATCTTGGATCTCTCTCCTCAACAGACAATTTTTTGAACGGGAGACAAATAATCCCATTAAGAAATTGGCAAAGAACATAAAAAAATTTTCTCAAAAGAAGTTATACAAATGGCAAGCAGCTATATGAAAAAATTCTCAGCATCACTATTCATCAAGGAAATGCAAATGAATAGTGATAACTATTCATTTTTCTCATCACAGTGAGACATTATCTTACCCCAGTTAGAATGGCTACTATTTAAATGAAGAAAAAAAAAGATGATGGCAAGGATATGGATTAAAGGGAACTCATACACTGTTGGTGGGAATGTAAACTAGGATAGCTACTGTGGAAAACAAAGACATCTTAGAAAACTAAAAATTGGACTACCATTCTATCCAGCAATCCCACTACTGGGTATTTATCCAAGGGAAAAAAAATAAAACTATCAAAGGGATACAAGTATTACCATGTTTACTGCAGCACTATCCAATAGCAAAGAGCAAAGATACAGAGTCAGTCTAAAAGTGTCCTACACAGATGAATGGATGAAGAAAATATGCTAGATATACATATGGAATATTATTCAGCCACCAAAAGGATGAAATCATGTCATTTGCAGAAACCTGGATGGAACTAGAGGTCATTAGGTTAACTGAAATAAATCACCCATAGAAAGAGAAATGTTATCACTCATATACAGATGCTAAAAAAAAGTTGACCATACGGAGGTAGAGAGTTTAAAGTACTTGGAAACGATGTATGGATGTGAGGAAGTAACATGGAGAGGCAAATGGGTATAAACATACAATTGGAAAGAATGATAAACTAATCTTTGAAAGAAGAGTAGGGTGACTAGAGTTAATAATAATGTAGTGTACTTTAAAATAGCTGGAATAGAGGACTTGAAATATAACCAACACAAAGAAATGATGGATACCTGGGTGATGGATACCATAAATACCTTTACTTGATTGTTACACATTCTATGCATTTAACAAAATTTCACATGTACTTTATAAATACTTACAAACATAATGTATCAAAACATTTTTAAAAATTAAAAAATTTAAAAATGGACTCCATTATGAGGAGTCAAATCCGTCCCACCCACATTAATAGTTTACAGCATCAGAGACTTTGATACAAATTTGAATTATGCAAATATGAAATAGTGTACTTGTAAAATATGTATACTTGTTAAATCTTTATATAGAGAGTGTACTTGTAAAATCTTATATATAGAATTTGAAATAATAAAAAAATTTGGGGAAAGATGAAGAAAGTGAAGCAAAGAGGAAGAAGAATAAAAAAGAGGACAAAGGGGAATGACAAGGAAAGGAGAAGGAGAAGTTAACGGATGTATAATTAACTGAGCCACAAAGTACAGGAGGGAAAACATAATACAACTAATGTGAGCAAAGTTATGGGGAGAGTTTTGTTGGTTTGCAATGAGGGTAGACAAAAAGGCAGCTGTGGTTTAGGAGCAATAGTAAGAAGTGGAAATACTGGGAAGGAGAATTTTGTGTACATTTATGCCATATTATTAGGGTCCAGTCTAAGTACTCAAATTGTTTTAGTTATTAAAATGCTGATATTGTTAATGCAACTGTGTGCAGAAACTACAGTTTGTGTTTACTATTCAGCGAGCTAAACTTTGTTAGAATTATGCATATTTGAAAGTTCATGCACATTAGTGGAAGTTAATCAAATAGAGGTACTCGTTAAACTTTCAATATTTCTATCCCTGGTCTTTACAGTGAAATTCTGCAAATATATAAGCAGATAGTACACTTGAATTTCTAATGGCAGTGGATTCCTAAAGAGAACCATTGTGTTTTCTAACAAAGGATACATTAAAAGCTTTGAAGGACACGGAATCTTGTCAAAGTGTATTTCAGACATTTTGGCACAGTATGCAACCTATATTCACATTATACTTTACAGGATCCCTAATTCAAATCTGATTGATTTTTTTAGGTCTTCCAATTTATTCATTGCCCAATGAGTAGTCATATTTGTAGATGAGTCTGCACTAGATACATTATTTTCTTGGCTTTTGAACAAACGTAGATCAATATTAGAAAACAAATCTATTAAAAGTATGTTCACTGTTGTTCAGTTATTATGTTGAATACTGATTATGTGCCTGCTTCCCTTTATTCTTGTGCTCAGAAAAAAAGCCAAACAACTGTTGGAACTTTCTTCACATACTCTAAAATGATTACAACTCAATATGTGAAGAAGGTGAAGTATGATAAAGCCTTTACAAACACATTCCTATTTTATTTTCAAAAGTCTTCTCTTTGAGAATCTGAAATTTATTTTTAGATAAGAATTTGTATCTTTACTTCACAATTTTGGCCAATTTTCTGATTGATTTAATTAAAGAAACTTAGGTACAACAATAAATATATTAGTAAGAGAAAGAAACATTTCTGTAAGGAAACTATTATATATATTGAAGAAATTTCAGGAAATAATCCTAGTACACTGTGGAAAAGCAGTCAGGCTGTAGTAATTTAAGTCCATAAAATACTTAGTTGAGCTTTAAGATTAATGTTTGTTAAACCATAATTTTCATGTTCTTTTGGGTTGAAAAATCAGGTTTGCTATGTGGGAAATGTATCATAGGCTGGGTTCTAGAGACTGTGAAACAGATATTTCCACGCAGTCTATTTGTTGAGATAAACTCTTTGTAACAACTACCATGAGAGAGTGAAGAGAGCAGAATAGGGCAAACAAAGAAGTTGAGGTTCATTTGTGTCATGGGAAAGACCTCAGCCAATCCCATGGGAGTTGGGGTGACTGCAGAGTTTTACCACTATCACACCACTGTTGGGTCTCACACCACTGCGTGAAGCATAAGTAGTGAGATGTGAGTTGCTTCCAGGAAGGAGACATGACTTTGGGTGAGGTAGCTTTCTTCAGCTGAGGGCGATGTTGAACAGGCACTTGGATGGAGAAGTTAACAGCCAATAATCAGAGAAGCTGGGAGAATGAATCTTGAAGGGGAGATAGGGTTGGTGGACCATAACGTCCATTATAATATGAAGACTAGAAATGTTCACCCTCCATGCACAGCTCAGACTCAGAAACTAGGGCACAGTTCAGAACACAGCACCTCTGTAGCAATAAGCGTGAATTGGCTTTCTCAACATATACTTAGTGTTCCTTACTGCTGCTTTTTATATTCTGCTCTGTAGCATTTCATGTGTGTCCTGTCTGTGGTTTTATTGCTCCAGCTACTGCTGTTACTGGTTAATTTATCTCTTCAATCATGACTTCTATGCCTTTCGAGATACCATAGCATTCTTTTTTGAATTTCTCTGCTTCTCTCTGACTCAACTGTCTGCTTCTTGTCTCACATTCAAATTCCCAATGGGAGAGAATATTATTGTATTAGACTCTCACCATTCAAGATAAAGTATATATCTTGGGCAAATCTACTGTGCAGGTCCTATTATAGGTAGGTCTATACAAATAATTGCCTATGAGTCTGTGGTGTGTCCAAATTAATGAGATCACAAGGGCACACAACATGGTGATCTGTTTATAAAGAACTTCCCAGAGGAGGGCTCTGGGCAAAGTGAGCAATAATAATTTGCTTAGTAGGGGTCAATTTAAACTTGAGTTCATTGCCTGGCTTACTAATTTGTAGTGATGATCCCTCTCTAGACTTTCATGCCCCCATGAAATATTCAAATATATTTGACAAATATATTTGACACAACATGGGTTCTCAAATTTCATTATGCACCAAAATATCCTAGAGAGGTTGTTTGAAACGAACACTTGGAACTCCTTCCAGAGATTCTGATTAAATTGGTTTGGGGTAGGATCCTGTATTTGCATTTTTAATAAATGTTTTCTATCCATTAGGTTTCAGATTTAAAATCATTTCAGTTAGTTTCAACAGAAAGAGTTTTAAAAGAGGCAATCATACGTTCACAGGGTTATTGGAATGGTTGGTGTACATGGCTCCAGGTTTAACTTCCGGGAATAACCCTCCTAATAGCACCATGGAACTGGTCCATCAAAGGAGTTTCTCTACCTGTCATGATTAGGAAGTTAGGGAATTAGGCAATCACTGTCATTAGACATGACAGTGAAATGGATGGCAACACCCTCTATGTTGGCACTGAAAAACTATGAATAAACTATGAGACCTCTTAAAAATTATCCTAGGAAAATGTGACCATATTCATAATCCTATCTGCAGTAGAAATAGGGGAAGCTGAAAGAGCAGAACTTCTGCTCCATGATTATCATTTTCATCTTGCAAATTCTCATATGTGGAACTACTTGTAGAAGATAGGCCCTATAAGAAAGGCAAAGTGAAGGGAGTCTCGGAATGCTTGCCTTAACTTCTGATCTTCATTGAGTAAGCTGATCTGAACTGTCTGTCACATACCTCAAGTGAAACAGATGCAGACATTCAGAAATCACAAATTGAGAAAACAATCAGATGGTAACTAATTGGGTTATTAATAGATTCTAATGGACAAGAAAAAAATTAGAAAGAATGGTTTCTGTAAACATTTGGATTTTACCATCTTATTAAGTATATGCTAATTACTCTAAATTATATAAAAACATACCTGTAATTTTAATTTTTGTTTTGTAAATTATTTGTAGGCTTTTATATCGACATAGCCATAGCATTGAACGTTAGCATTTACCAATCTCTGATGTTAAATATTAAAATTTAAACTAATGGAAAATGTTTAATATACATTAAAATAATGGACTGATTACTTAATAGAATCATAGTTGATATGGCCCCAAGGCATAGCATCTAGACTTGCTCATTAGTGCCAAGTTTCCTGCATTGTTTTTAAGACTGATAAAGCAGAGAGCAGAGAGATGAGGAGATAATGTATGAAGCAGCAGCACAGGTGGTGGCCAAGGCATCATTTAGTGATTGCCAATCACTCAGGAACATATCTGCTATTTGCTTCGCTCATTGTGCCTATTCTGCCACAGGTAAAATTCTGTGAAATTAAGTTTAATACAATATATAAATTTTTCTTTTTCTTTTAAAAATAATAAAACTGAGTAAAATATATTCTTCTGTAACATGTGTTTTGTAACATGAATTAGCTCACACACACTTGGTGAAAATGAAAATGGAAGTATATAATACAAATGTTGTATTAATTCATACCTGGTTTTCCCCCACATCATTTCTTAAATGTTCCAAGGGATTTAATTTAGGGGGAAAGAGGGTTGATCAAGGAAGACATACCACACAACTTTCAGGTAGTTACTGTATTCAACATCCTCATTCCCTTACTCTTATCTTGACAACATCTCCTACATTGATTCCTTCTGCAGTCCTGGACACAGTGTTTATGTTCAGAAGAAGATGCTAAGGCTTAGTGGGATTTTCACCTAACAATAACAATTCACTATGTGCCTATATTCTCATTGTTATGACAGTATAAAAGACCTCAAATGCAAGGGACTTCTTAGTTCATAGTATAAAAAACATACCACTGTTCTGGTCTGTTTTCTTTCCTTATGCCCTAAGCATCCTATCTAAGAGAGATAACACCAAATTGAAATTCCGATGCCTGTTTCCTGAAATATCTTTTCTTCTGGCGATTTTTATTAATATCTGATTTATCAATTAGGTTTATTAGATACTTGTTCAATATTTAAAATAAATAAATATGCCTACTAATTTTTATGTGAAAACAGAGACCTCCTTGTTTTGGTCCAAGTGGCCTTATAGTTTTAAAAGACTAAAACTGGAAGTGGTTCCCCATTTTTCCTTAGGGTAGATCTTCATTGCAGCTTGCATTTGTAGGACATTTCTTTTTGTAATCTAGGCATTGAACAAAGATGACTAACAAATACTTTCCAAAAGTCCCCATAAACTAGATCTATATTGGACAAATTCTGAAGGCAAATCATTCTGTGAAAAATAGTCACTAACCTTTTTTTTTGTTTCTTAAGGAGAGCAATTTATTGAATTTGAGCTAACAGTATTAGTCTGTTTTCATTCTGCCACAAAGAACTACCTGAGACTGGGTAATTTATAAAGGAAAGAGGTTTAATTGATTCACAATTCAGCATAGCTGGGGAGACCTCAGGAAACTTACAATCATGATATAAAGTGAAGGGGAAACAAGGCACCTTCTTCACAAGGTGGCAGGAAGGAGAATGAACTCAGGAGGAACTACCAAACACTTATAAAACCATTAGATCTCATGAGAACTCCCTCACTATCACAAGAACAGCATGGGGGAAACTGCCCCCATGCTTCAGTTGTCTCCACCTGGTCTCTTTATTGAAACCTGGGGATTATAGGGATTGTGAGGAGTATAATTCAAGATGAGATTTTGGCTGGAGGCATAGCCAAACCACATCTCCTCACTCTCCCATTATTTCCTCACATAGAAAAGATTCAGGTCCTATAGCACTTTGTTCCTTTTGACTTATTTATCACCAGTTTACTTCATATTATTTTTCTATATAAAGCTGTTCTCTGTTGCACATTACAGTCCACCAGCTGATGTTTGCTCATTGTTGGGTGGTACAAGTAGGGAGTAGTAAAGACCTTTTCCCCAACCACCCAGGAGGCCTCTTCTAAAGCTTTGCCCTAGAACATAATTTCATTCTCAGCATAGCCCTCTCTAATGGTTTGAAGACTTGTCATGGTTTTATGACAGATGAAAATGTTGTAAAGCAGCCTGTTGACTCCATTGAAGCTGTAGAAACATTATCTTTAAGTAGAATTATTGAATATCTAGAGACTCTAGCAACAACAATTCAAGATGACACCTAATCTTGACTGTGCCTTTTAGTCTAGGTTATCTGGGTATATCTGCGATCTCAGAAGCATGATCACTATTCTTTCTCCTTGGGAGGCCTGACACCACCACTTGATACAGGTAGAGCAGCTGTACCCTGGGTGCATTAGCATACTTAAAATCAGTGAACTGTGAAGAGAAACAGGATTTATACTGTTTAAAATATCATATATTATATGTGAATTAGTACAGCATTATTTGAAATTGGATTGTGATAGAAGGATATTCATGTTATAATCCCTGGAACAAGGATTTATAATCCCTTGAACAATTCAAAGAGGGCAAACTCTATCTCCTAGCTAGCTAACAGTTAAGAATTTGCTTAACTTAATAAAGAAATCTATCACACATCTATAATAAACCTTAACAAACATCATATCAAAGGGAGATGTTAACACTTCCTCTTAAAGTCAGGAAATATGCAAAGATATTGACTATGCCTGCTTGTATTTAACATTATATTAGAGGTCTTATTACTGCATATAAAGAATAAAAAAGAAGGAAAATCATAATCATTATTAGTTAATCATGTCATTTTTACAAAGAGGAAAAAAGAAAATCTACAAATTATAAGTTGATAATGAGTCCAGTAAAATTTCTGGTTACAATATCAGTAAACAATCACTTGCATCCCTTTTTATAAAAGATATCTGAACATAAGCAAAGACTGAATAAGGTACGTCTTTATAGGAAATTTTTCTTTGATAATAAGGGTAATGTAAAGCCTTAATAGAATTTTAAACAAAAAAATGTATTGTTTCTAAGCAAGAATTGTCAAGAAACAATATTAAAGACAGGGAGACCTAGTTGGGAGGCTGCTGTTGTAACTCAGTGAGAGCTGAAGGTACCTGGATGAGGAGAGTGATATAGAGATGCTCTCTGCAGTGGATAAATTGCAGATACAGCCTGGAGGTCTCAGTGATTTATTATATACAGTGAGAGAGCGAGGATTCTTACAGATTTCCCTGCTTTACTGGTAGCAACAAAGGAGAGAACAATAGCACTAATCATTGAGCTAGAAAACATGGGAAATGATTATGTTTGTAGGTTAAGCATATGAATAAGACTGAAATTTCAGATTCTCACAATATATTAAACTGGAGATAATTTTTTAAGAAATTGAATATACAGTTGTGAGTTACAGAAGAAAAACCTGAGCTGGAGACACAAGAGAAACTTCATGATACTGAACATAAAAAAAGCCATGATAGTGAGAGCAATCAATCAGAGAAACTGCATAGAAGTGCTAGGATAACAAGAAAGCCAAGACAGCCGGGCGTGGTGTCTCACGCCTGTAATCCCATCACGTTGGGAGGCCTAGGTGGGTGGATCACAAGGTCTAGAGATTGAGACCATCCTGATCAACATGGTGAAATCTGTCTCTAATAAAAATACAAAAATTAGCTGGGCATGGTGGTGCGCGCCTGTAGTCCCAGCTACTCAGGAGGCTGAGGTGGGAGAATCGCTGGAGATGGAGGTTGCAGTGAGCTGAGATTGCACCTCTTTCCAACCTGTTGACAGAATGAGATCCCATCTCAAAAAAAAAGAAAAAAAGAAAGAAAAAAAAAAAGCCAAGGCAATGCTGATTCCCATCTAACATTTGGACAAAGGAGGCTGAATCTTTTAAAAGGTGTGGCCAGGGAGGAAGAAAAAAAATAGGCAAAAATGGGTGCAAGATCATAGTGGAGTCAGTAGAAAGTTGATAGAGAAGGAAGAAAAAGGGGTAAAGGAAGGGACAGGATAAGAAAGAGAAATGAGGGCAAGGGAAGGAACAAATAGAAAGTAAGAGAATCTTACCTTTGTGACCAAAAGTAAGATTAATAGGATGTTAAATGTGGTAGACATAGCTGGCTACGAGATAATAAAAGAATTCACTTTGACACTTGACTGTTTAATGGAGGCTCCCAGGGCTCTTGGTATACTATTGAGAAGTGTCAAGGTCATGGTTTAATGTGAATTTACATTTCTGATGAGTGGAGAGATGCTTGTCCCTCTGAATTGAGCCAGATGACTTGGGTGGAAGACTAGCAACATTTTTAAAGACTCAAGGCTATTGGCTCATCATGATGGTTAATTTTATGTCAGCTTAACTAGGCTATGGTGTGCCCAGATATTTTGTCACTTATTCTGGATGTGTTTGTAAGGGTGTTTTTGGATGAGTTTAACATTTAAATTGATAGACTGAGTGAAGCATATTGCCCTCCTTAATGTGAGTGGACTTCATGTAGTTAGTTGAAGGCCTGAATACGACAGAAAGGTTGACTCTCTTTCAAGCAAGAAGGTACTCTTCCTGTCTAACTCCTTTGAGCTTGGACATTATTTCCTGCCTTTTGACTTGAACTGAAACATGGGATTTTTCTGAATTTGAACCTACCAGCATTGGATTAGAACACCACCATTGGTCTCCTGGGTCTCCAGCTTGCTGATTACAGATCTCAGAACTTGTTAACATCTCTCACTTATCTCTTGCTTTCCATGTCTATATGACCAATAGGATACAGGATTTACACACACACACACACACACACACACACACACTTGGATCTACTTCTCTGGACAACTTTGACTGATATACCAATGGCTTTCCAGGATGTGATTGATATCCTTGGATTGATGGGAACCCTGACTGACATCCTTGGATTGATGGAAACTCTGCAAGACAACACACAGAGTATATTTGAATCCATGAAGTGGAATGTGGTTATCACTACTGATGAGAACTGCTCTGTGCTAGATTTTGCGAGTAAAGCAGAATGAAAGCTGTTGTTCATGCTCCCCAGAGGACGAACATCAAAGTAAGAAAAGAAGGGAATTGATGGGAAAAATATGTATTACATGCATTATCTCAATTGAGGTAAGTATTATGGACTGTAATGAAAATGAGGAAATAAAGTCATAAAATTTTGGTAGCTTTCCTTAGGTCACACAGCTAGAAGGTGGACAATTGAGTGATAAAATCTAATTTTTCCTACTCTACAATCATCCTTTTTAAATCTTAAATCTTCTCATTATACCTGGCTACTTTTCATTTTTAGATATACATGAAACAATCGGGGAATGGTGTTAAATGTACGATAATTAGAAAATATTGATATCAAATGGGGCAGTTTTGATCCATGCTTCACAAACCTGAATTTTAAAGCAGAACCAATTCAATGAGATCCCATTATTATCTTACAATATTTTTAATATACAATTACTTAAATACATACAAATATAAAAGGCAGTATAAATGTATTTTACTTATAAACACATGAACCAAACAAACTTATACATTAAATGAAGCAAGCCCAAGAATAAACTCAATTAATACTGTATTATGGTTAATAATGTTTTGCTGAAACTAAATCACAGCTTATAGAATAAATATAGTAATGACTGTTCTAGTCAGGCTCTTATATTTGACATGCCTACACTACTGTCTGTGGTAATGTAAAATTTTCACTACTTTCCCATTTCTAAACTACTGTGAAATACTCTACAGAATATTTTAAAGTTATGTGGCATTTATCTGGCACAAGAGCATAGTTTACTTAAACATCATATATTAAATCTTCCTCAGTGCTTTCCCAGTAATGAGCCAATTCAAGTAGAAGGTTTTGGCATCAATGTTAATGCAAACCAAAATGCAAACTTGGGCACTAAAATTTCAAGGCAATATTATGAGGTGTTTGAACTAAATAACCAAGGACAAATATACAGTAATTTTTTGTAATGTTCTGACTTTGCTATACTGGCAAATAACCTTGGGCCAGATATATACACGTTTTGTACCTTGGTCTCCTCACCTGTTAAAACTGAGATAAGAATAATAGCTATCTCCTGATCTCAGGTGACCCATCCACCTCGGCCTCCCTGAGTGCTGAGATTGCAGGCCCGAGAGACCAGCCTGCCCAACATGGTGAAACCCCGTCTCTACTAAAAAATTATCTGGGCACAGAGGCCGGTGCCTGTAATCCCAGCTATTGAGGAGGCTGAGGCAGGAGAATAGCTTCAACCTGGGAGGTGGAGGTTGCAGTGAGCTGAGATTGGGCCATTCCACTCCAGCCTGTGCAACATAAGCAAAACTCATCTCAAAAAAAAAAAAAAAAAGAAAGAAAGAAAGAAAGAAAAGAGAAAAATAGAAAAATAGCTATCTCATAAACCTGTATGAGTTTTAGAAAAGTCAATACTGTATGTGCTCAATACTTAAAAATCATTTTTATATACTCAGTTCCCAATTAATGTTAATTAATATTCTTAACAACTTTAATCATAAATTGTTATAAATCTTAGCAGTTTTTATCATGTTTTGATAATATAAAATATCAAAGAATTTCAAAATTATTACTAAAAGTTTACAAACCTCTGAGGATATATCTGTGAGATCCAAGATTTACAGACGCTCAATCTGACAAGCTCTGGTTCACACTTTCTTTACTATCATGGTCAGAGAGCTGTGATTCATATACAATAATATTACACAGAATAATTATTTCCAGGTTTATCAGTGATATTTTGCAAAAATAAAGTCATTTTTCTCCATACTTAAACATCTGCATATTCAAATAAATTTCTGCTATTTGCCGTCTACAAACTCAACTGTCAAATCTATGAAATGTTGAGTATTTACATTTAAATGTTCTAAACTTTCCACTACAGGAGATCTGGTACTGGTATATATATATGTATATATATATATATATGTATATATTTCTGGAAAATTTGGACTGAAATGAGTTTGACCAAAAAATGTAGATTTGTGTTGATATACTTTTTTCTTATATATAAATTATCTCTTTTAAAATAAATACAGCTTATTGATTATTTTAAAAGTGCCAAATATTTTACAATCCCTAATAGATTCAGTGTAAATAAAACCAATGACAAATTATTCCACCCACTCTTTTTCCAACTCTATTTACTATGATTCTCAAAGCCAAGGGAATCAGATGCATGATTACATGAGAAAGCAGATGTTGTGCTGACCCAGTGGAGACAACTCACCGTCATCTGGGCTTCTCTTGTGAGCACGGACCCTATTGAAGCTGCATTTCTGCTTGCCAATGATAATGTCTTTTTCTCAACAAAGGCAGAAATTTTCAGCTATCTGAAACTCCTAGACAATCGAAACTCACTTTTAAAATGGAAGAGAATTGACAACAGGACAGCAGAAGAATTATTCCCCAGAGATTCATGAGAAATTAGTAATTCGCTATTTAAAACAAACAGTTTACTTTTTATTCTCAAAACATAGAGGAAGATCATAAAACTTCATAAAAAACTCATATGCTATTTATTAAAAGTAGAATCCTCATCTCTGTCTAGATAAAATCATTAGAATATTACTACATTTTATAAATTGTCAGGATCCACTATCTTTCTGCTGGACTGAAAAAGCAATAAGAAGGAAAGTTATCCCAAATAAAAAACTTAAAATTATTAAAAATCTCTACAAAAATTATTTTAGTAGGTATTTAATTCTTTTGCTGTTAGTCATTTAATATCAGAGGCAAAGCATTGTTTTAACTGTACGTATCACCACTCTTCAAGAAAACAAAGCATAAAATTTACTACTATCCAGCTTCTTTGTAGGACTATTAGGTTACATGAAGTCTCCATATTTATGTATTCCTTGCAGGCCTTTTCAATAAGATATCTTTTGGCTTTGAGAATCAATTTTCCTAGCAGTACCATGGCTTGCTTACACATTTTTTGCTGATTTTTTCTGGATTGTGTGTAATATCTAATTTGTTCTACTGAATTCTTAACGCCCATTAAATGATGCATATCATTTAGAAGGACAATGGAAGACTCTACAAATGTCCAGCAGCAGTAGCTAACTTTGTGACAGCCTGATTATCACATTATGACTTCTCACCTGAAGCACCTTTTAATAGTTTTGTAATTGAGCTGTCCAAAACAACAACAATCACATGGATGAAAACAACAATAATATGGTCATTAATTGCATGAAGGAGCTTAAATTCAGTTAAAATAATAACATAAATTTCCTAACATTTGGCATATACTGCTTTCAGTTCTCTGTAACACAGATGCTACTGATCACAATGTAATTGTCAGGAAAAGAAAATCAGTCAGTTAGTCAGCTAGAGCCTATGAGCTGATTAGCATAAAGGAAATCTACACTTGTGAACACAGACAAAACCTAGCTTTGCAGAACACAATAGATGTGATTGGCATAACTGTTTGACCCCTAAGTTTAAGGGGAGATTCTTGTGGTTCTATTCTTCCTTTGGAATCATAGTGTGAAATGAAGGCAGAATGCTGCCATTCTAACCCTTTCGATTTCTCTTCTCCCCTTTATTAGTCAGCTTATAAAGCTTCACCGCTAGTCCTAAGTTCCTGGTTGGGTGATAAAGGAGCAAATGTTGCCATTGGAAACTTTAGTCTGGCCCATTTACTGTCTACAAAACAACAACAAAAAGAAGCAAAAGAGAGATGTACTTTGTAAGTGCTTTCAAGAATGACTAAAATGAAGAAAACCAATTTAAAAAATAGAATTTGTGGATCGAATAGCTAGCACTTTCTTTTTCATACAATCAATATCATTTCTCCTATAAGAATAAAAAGTATATAAAGATGACAACTCTTCCTTATTATAGTGTGAAAACAACTTACTTGCATAATTTCTGTGTTTTACTAATGCAGGGAGTAAATTCACTTTCATACAGGTTACATGGTGATGTATCTTGGATGAAGTTATAATCATGACTCAGTCTCAGACAACAAAAGTTAGAACATGTGCTTGTCTGCAGCTTTGCTTTTGCAGGAATTAATATCGTAAAGTTTTTAAAATATATTGAACACTTAACTGTATGTCAGGTCCTGTGCAAAATGCTTTAGAGGTATTATTAATTCATTTGGTCCCCTCAGTAAACCCATGAGAGAAGATTAACTGTCATCCCCATTTTATAGACGAGAACATTAAGACAGTGAGGTAAAGGTTTCAAGAGCTCATAAGTGGTCAAGTTGGAATTCAAAACCTGGCATTTGTATTATATCCATGTTAGATAGTATACATACCAGCATTTTTTTTTTTCCTTTTACTGCTGAGTAGTAGTCCAGTTCATCCATTCACAAGTTGAACATTTGGGTTGTATCTAGTTTTTGATTATTATAATAAAGCTATTAAAACATTTGTATATAGGTTTTTGGGTTAATATAAATTTACATGGCCTTTAGTTCCACACTTAGAAGTACAATCACTGGAATATATATTAGGTATATGTTTAGCTTTATAAGAATTTGTCAAACTGTTTTCCAAAGTGGCTATACTAGTGTATATTCCAAACAGCAGTGTATGAGGGTTCTGATTGCTCCAAATCTTCTTCAGCACTAGATGCTGTTTGATTTATTTTTATTTTTAGACATGGAGATCACCCTATGTTGCCCAGGATAGAGTGCAGTGGCTATTCACAGTTGCAGTTGAAGTGCACGACAGCCTTGGAATCCCGGGCTTCCTGAGCAGCTGGGACCACAGAAGTATGCCACTTGACTTGACTTTTTTTTATATTGCTTGACTTTTTTTTTTAAGTTACTCATTTTAATAAATGAAGTAGCATCTCATTGCAATTTTAAAAATAGTTTGAGATATAACTGATAGGAATTAAATCACTGAGTTAGCATTTTTTTGTGTTTTTTATTTATTTGTATAGATTTGTATTTCTGTTTGTTATAATTTTACTTCTGCCAAAAGGACTTCCTTTATTTTCTGTCATGTAATAAAATCCTTCCAGCTCTTTTTGTGCCTTCATTTTTAAAAAGTTATCCCTGGGTATAGAATTCTATGTTTACTGTTTTGTTTTGTCTTCAGTACTCTAAACTTGCTACTTTTCTGTCTTTTCAGTTATATTGTTGCCAGTGAAAAATTTGCTGACATCTTTATTTTGTTCCTGTGTTTATAATATATATTTTCTCCTTCTGGGTTTTCAGATGTTTACTTTATCACTGATTTTGGACAATTTGATTATAATGTGCCATGGTAAAGCTTTCTTTATGTTTCTTCTTTTTGAGGTTACTTGAGATTCCTGAATCTGTGGCTTTCTAGTTTCCATCAAATCTAAAGCACTTGTAGCCATCACTTTATAAATTTTTTTCTGTTCTTTTCTACTCTTCTTTGGAGCTTCCAACTGCACAAATTTCAAAGCCTTTGAAGTCATCCACACCTACTGATTCTCTATTCATTTTTAAAAATTCTCTCTCTGTTTCATTGTGGATATTGCTATGTCTTTAATCTGCAATGTCTAATCTGCCATTTATTCTAACATTATTTTCCTCTTGCATTTTATAGTTTTTACACCTATATGTTTGGTTTGTGTGTGTCTTTCTTTAAAGAATATTTTATGTACTTAAATTTTTGAACATATGAGACTCACAGTTTAATGTCAATCTGGTAATTCTAACGACTAGGTCAGTTTGAGGTCAGTTTCAAAAGACTTAATTTTTTCCCCATTATAGAGCATATATTCCTGCCTCATTGCATGCCTGATAACAATAATGTATTGACAGATAGATATTAGGAATTTTAGCTTGTAACATCCTCAATATTTTGATATTATTGTAAAACTCTTGAACTTTTTCATGGTATGTAGTTAAGCTACTTGGAAATAGTTTGATTCCTTCAGGTCATGTTTTTAGGATTTACTAAAATCACAGTATTGCAGTACTCATCACAGTGCTCAGTCTAGGGCTAATTTTCGTATCACACCAAGATAAGACCATTTTGTGTGCCCTACTCAGTGTGTCATGAACTTACTTTTCCCAGTCTAGACGGTGCAGACGAGTTTTTTTCTTTAGCTCTTTGTGGATGTCAAATACTGTTTCCTCTAATCTCTTGAGGTGGTTCTTTTCCCAACTTTAGGCAGTTTTTTTGTTGTGTGTGAGTTTGACCTATGCTCAGGTGAATACTGGAAAGGACTTCTTGACTGATCTCTTGAGTTCTCTCTCTGTGCAACTCTTTCCTCTCGGGACTCTGTTTTCATTACTGTAGCAACCTTCGTCTCCTGGGATTTCTCAGTTCAGAGTCTGATGAAACTTCCCTTCTCCCTCCTCCCTTTACTCGAGCTTGGAAACTCTCTAAAGCTGGGGCAATCACAGGGCTCCGCTTACTTGTTTAACATCTCTCAGAGATCTCTGTCCATTGATTTATAACCAATGTCTTCTAAACAATTGTTTTAGGTATTTTATCTGTTATTTTGGTGTTTCCAGTCGTGGAAAAAAGTCAGGTAATTATTCATTTATTTTGACTAAAAGCAGAAGTAAACTCTGTTGTGTACCTTCATAAAATTATACTAGATTAATAGTAATATGTAAACCCACAATGATGAAACAAACTGGGAAAGGAGTATTAAGCAGGAAATATGGAAAAAAGATTAGTAAATATCATCTGATTTAGTTAAGCAGGAAGCTGGAACCTAAGTATTGGCATTACAAGTAGTCATTCAGAATCAAAACAATTAATAATTGCAAAATTCCTGAAGGTCTCAGGACCTCAGGATTTCTTTTGGTCAGAATAAATGTTCTATTTTAAGACAAAATTTTGTTTTAAATGAAAATCCATGGTGGTGGTATTTCAACAACTCATCCCACATAACAGGGAGGAAAACTTTCACTGAATAACTTGGTAGCCTCTCTGAGGCATCATTCATGAGTCTTTGACAGTGTTAAAACAGAAAGGAGCTGAATTTTCAAACTTTTATTAAGCTTAAACTTTTCATTTTATTCAGAGAAAAAAATTCTAGGCTTAGGAAAGCTGGGATCCCAGAGGTAAATCTAAGGGCTGGGCAGCTGGTCTAGCAGGGAATGCTGGGAGCAATCAGTTCCAGAGCCATAGAATCCATATTTGGCTTGGGTCTGATGACAGCTGAGCCTGTTCTCTGACCAAGTGTTCTTCAATTTTAGGGCCCAAAATACGAGAAATAAATGATATTCTACAATACCAAAAATTAGACAGCCATATGCTTTACCTGCCATCATAGTAATCCAACAACTTCTGCTCCCTTTCCCCTGCAAAAGATGGGATTTATGTCTGAAAAAAGAAATTATGACAATTTCTTTCTTTTTCTTTTATTTATTTATTTGTGTGGAGACAGAATCTCTCTCTGTTGCCAGGCTGGAGTGCAGTGGTACAATCTCAGCTTACTGCAACCTCTGCCTCCCAGGTTTAAGTGATTCTCCTTCCTCAGTCTCCTGAGTAGCTGGGACTACAGGTGCATGTCACCACACCTAGCTAATTTTTTGTATTTTAGTAGAGATGCGGTTTCACCATGTTTTCCAGGCTGGCCTCGAACTCCTGAGCTCAGGCAATCCACCCACCACAGCCTCCCTAAGTGCTAGGATTACAGGCATGAGCCACCGTGCCCGGCCGAAATTGACAATTTCTAAATTTTGGCACATTAAGCACATCCGAAGGCAAAAAGGATTAAGTAATAATCTCATGAAAAACAGTGTGACCCAGTTCTTTTTCCATTCGAAATTCCCACAACATTGGCAATCAGGCGTATAGATCTCAATCAAGATGCTAAACTTTCTTCTTAGACCTGTTTTGCGGCATCCCCAGTTGTAGTATGCTGGGTCTCCATTTTGGTTTGTTTCAAGATGTTTTTAAATTTCCCGTTTACTTTCTCCATTAGCCCCTTAGCTGTTCAGAAGCATGTTAATTTCCACATGTGAATTTTCTAAAATTCTTCCTGTTACTGATTTATAGTTTCATACCATTTTGGTGAGATAACTCATATGATTTCAATGTTCCCAAATTTATCAAAACTGGTTTTGCAGTCTAACATATCATCTGTTTCTTGTTGGATAGAATGTTGTATACGTGTCTGTTAGGTTTACTTGGTCTAAATATAGCTTAAGTTCAATGTTTCCTTATTAATTTTCTGTCTGGATGATCTTTACTTTGCTGAAAGTGATCTTCACATTGCTGAAATATTTATAATTATTATAGTCTCTTGATCAATGGACTCTTTTTTTCATTATAAAATGTCTTTCTTTGGTTCATATTACAGTTTTTAATGTAAGGTCTATTTTATCAAAAGTGAATCTAGCTACCCTGCTCTCTTTTGGTATTCATTTGCATGAAATATCCTTTTTCATTCCTTCATTTTAAGTCTATGTTTGTCTTTACAGGTAAAGTGAATCCCAAAAAAGAAGAAAGTGAGACTTAAATAAGAAGAAAGCTTCCAAATAAATGACCTAACTTTGTACATCAGGAAACTAGAAAAACAAAGTAAATTAAGCCCAAAGTTAGCAGAGGAAAATAAAGACCAGAAAAGAAATAAATGAAATAGAGATTAGAAAAACAATACAAAAGATCAATGAAAGTAATAGATGTTTTCTGAAAAGATTAACATCAACAAATTTTTGCTAGACTAAAAAGCAGAGAAGACTTAAAAATAGTATCAGTAAAAAAAAAGGAGACATTACAACTGATACTACAGCAATAAAAGAAATCATGAGACTACAATACAAAATTGTACATGAACAAATTGGGACAACCTAGAAAAACAAATGGATAAATTCCTAGACATATACCATCTACCTAAATAGAATCATGAAGAAATAGAAAATCTGAACAGATCAAGAATGAGTAAGGAGACTAAATTATTAATAACATGTTTTCTGTCAAAAAATCTCAAACCTAATGGCCTTACTGCCAAATTCTACCAAATATTTAAAGAACTAATATGAATCCATCTCAAACTCTTCCAAAAAACTAAAGAAGATACTTCCAAACTCATTTAAAGGGCAGCATTTATATGATACCAAACACAGACAAGGACAGCATAAGAAAAAAATTACAGGCTTATATTCTTGATAAATATAGATACAAAAATCTTCAATAATATATTAGCAAACTGAATTCAACAACATATTAAATGAATCACTCCACATGATCAAGTGGGATTGACCCAAAGAATGTAAGAATGATTTGACCTATGAGAATCTATAAATGTGATACCACATTAATAGAATGAAGGACAAAAAACATGATAATTGTAATATATCCAGAAAAAGCATTTGACAAAATTTAGCATCCTTTCAAGATAAAAAGTCTCAACAAATTCTATATAAAAAATGTACCTCAACGCAATGAAGAGCATATCTAATAAGCCCATAACTAAAATCATACGTAAGAGTGAAAGTTTAGAAGTTTTTTCTCTAAGATTAGGAAAGACAAGGATGTCCACTCTCACCTCTTTTATTTTAGCCAGAACAATTAGTGAAGAGAAAGAAATAAAAGGCATCATCATTGGAAGGGGAAAAAAAATCAAATTCCCCATGTTTTCAGACAACATGATTTCAAATGTGAAACACACTGAATAGTCCAAAAATCTGCTAGAACTAATACATAAATTCAGTAAAGTTGTAGGATATAAAGTCAACATACAAAAATCAGTTATGTTTCTACACATTAACAATGAATGATCTTAAAAAGATATCAAGAAAACAATTCCATTTGCAATAGCTACAAATAATTAAAAATAAATTTAACAAAGGAAGTGAAATAGCTGTACACTGAAAACTCAAACATTGAATGAAATAGAAGACACAAATAAATGGAAAAATATCTCATGTATATGGATCAGAAAAATTAATACTGTTAAAATGTCAATACTACCCAAAACAACCTACAGATTTATGCAGAAGAATTAAATTATACCATTAGCTAATATCATACACAAAAATTAATTCAAAATGGATTAAGAAGTTAAACATAAGACCCCAAACTATAAAACTACTAGAAGGAAACTGTGAAACTACTAGAAGGTAAATCTCTATGTCATTGGCTTAAAAAATAATTTTTTTTTTTGGATAAGACCTCAAAAGCACAGGCAACAAAAGCAGAAATAAAATGGGACTACATCTAACTAAAAACCTTTTGGGCTGGGTGTTGTGGCACATGCCTGTAATCACAGCACTTTTCAAGGCCAAGGAGGGTGGATCACCTGAGGTCAGTAGTTTGAGACCAGCCTGACCAACATGGTGAAAACCCGTCTCTACTAAATACAAAAGATTAACAGGGTGTGGTGGTGCATGCCTGTAATCCCAGCTGCTTGGGAGGCTGAAACAAGAAAATTGCTTGAACCCGGGAGCTGAGATTGCACCACTGCACTCCAGCCTGGGCAACAAGAGCAAAACTCCATCTAAAAAACCAAAAATCAAAAAACAAAAAACTTTTGCACAGCCAAGAAACAATCAACCGTAAAAATACACCTAGAGAATGGGAGCAAACATTTGCATAACATATCTCTGATAAGGAATTAATATCCAAAATGTATAAGGAACTCTCCCTCCAGACTGGTCAAGTCAATACTTTCCTTACAGTCTATTTCAGAACCAAGGAGCAATTGATACTACAGAGTTAAACCCTTTATCAAGTTCCAAATATTTCATTTATATTGTTTTATATCCAAATTTAAAGAGTAAGATTCTTAAAAACAAACTATAGCTGACATTTATTGTATTTCTTTACTGAATCTAGCATATAGTAGTGAGCATTCAAATCTGCTGCCTGATTAGCTTGTGATGTGGTGATCCTAAGAGTTGGGAGGAAAAAGACAATGGGCGAGAACTGTGGTATTTAAGTTTCCCCTATATAACACTCAGGGAGAGAACTGTAGGCAAGTTGGATATCTTAAATAGACAAACATCCTGAAATAGGAGAACACAAAAGGATATTCATGCTTCAGGGGTGAGTTATGCATTTGGGAGTCATTCTTACCTTATTCTCGTGAAACATTTTATAACAGACTTCAGCCCTCTCATATCCTTTGAAGTGAGCAATCATAGCATACTTTTGAAATTAATCTGTTGTTCCAATCATCAAGTTGTTTTCTCACAACCATAAACAATTTATTTCCTAGATTTAGGACTGCATTTCATTAAGTGGAGTTTACCAAATGGAATACTATTTTACCCTTCCCTCTCAGAGACAAAACAAGCATTCTATGTTTGAATCGGTTCATTTCTTGATCAGTTAAAAGTAGTTTTCTTCCTAATCCTTTTCTCAAATCCTCGCATAAATTGTTGAGGAGGTAGATTTACTGAAATCAGAAAGCATTTGGCCACGGCAAACTGCCCTCTGGCAAACGAGAACATTGGTGCCAAGGGACATTTTAACAGGGCTTTCTTCTTGCATTTTTGCTGCTGTGTGAAGTTATCCTATTTAAAGGCTTGTGTTTTTTCCTCGCTTTCTTTTTCCTGTACCAAGTTGTAAACATCTCCATCTCCTTTTAATTTCACTTTCATTTCACATGATTGCATGATGTGATCTCTATGGATTTTTATTAAGAAGTTAGATCATAAGATGATTTGTTTCAATTCTACTTTGCTGTCTTAACAGTAAAAAAAGGAATCTAGCTTAATAGTACAGATGAACCAAGTGCTTTAGTTATTTTTCTGTAGGGCGATTTTATGTGTTGGTGTATCCAGGGCATCTTGGTTTATGCCTATTTTCCTAGAAAATTTATTAATAATGCCCCTTTTCAATATCCAAAGTGTCTGAGTTTAAACAATAGATTATTATGATAAATCTCCTTATAGAATAAATAGGAATTACATGTGCATTTTTTGGCAACTATGCTGCTGGTATCCATCTCATAGTAACAAAATACAAATGATAGAGAATAGGAGAAAAAAATATCCATCCCGTTTTATCATATTTGAACAGTGTAGTAATACCAATGTGGCCATTTCTGCTTTTTGGTTTATTTCTTATAAATATCCAAGTAGTAACTTATAAATATAATTTTTAAAAACAGGATAATGTGCAAAAAGCAACACCTATCATTAAAATCTAGTTAACAGAAAAATATAGAAGCAGTTTATGTTATAATTCTCATGTTTATTTTGAAACATAAAAGCCCTGGAATTACGTGGTTGAGAAAGACTACTGAGAAGAAAGGTTCAGTCCCACAGAATGTACTCTATAAGACAGACAACACTAGCTAGACTAAGAAATAGGTGCTAAGATGTCATTTATTAAATGAGCGCAAGAAGGACATCAAATGCTACCACCATCATTACACATAGTTGTGGTCCAAAGAGAAGGCACATAAAATAAAATGGTAGTGATACCAGTGATGCAGTCAGCATTATCATATGTGTACTTTTGACTTAAAATGTGCTCATAGCCTATTAAGAAAATTACTGGACCCCTCATACCTTTACAATAAAGCATAATTTGGAAAAAGTAGCTTGAACTCTTATAAAACTAGACTAAAAATGCTTTCCTAAATTTGTGCTATAACAAGTCATGATGTAAATTTCCTGTGTTTTCAAGCTTCTCTAAAATTCTCTGCCATCATTCCAAAGGGCATTCATTGACTTAGCTCATCAAAGACACTTCCTCATAATAAATATTCACCTTTACCTTTATAGTAAATTTTACAATCTCATTGTATTTTAACTGTAGAAACTTCTCTGACCTAGATTTATAGGATTTTTCACTCAAGATGCTTAGTGATTACTTCCTCAAATAAATAGGTGATAATATGCTTTGGGAATGCAAAATGATCTCGAGTAAGGCAAATAACCTAAGCAATTCATCATTATGCATATAATCCACTATTTTCAATTATCCATGCCACTGGTTTGTTACTTCAGCATGACTAATAAAAAGTTATTATTATTGTTGTTTCTTATTTTTCTCTATTGAATTACAACTATGAACAATTCACAAAGAAAATGAACAATTCACAACATCTCTAATTACTACTGTCATTGATTTATTTGAAGCTGATGATACAAAATTACCACACTTTGCTTAATGTTTCAGCTTTGAAATTAAATATGCATAGTACTTTTTTTCAGGGATTGAAATACACCTCTTAGACATTGATATTTTTTATCTTGTTAACAGAATCATCTGTGGATAATCACTTAAGATGCATATTTACTGCATGTCGCAGACACTGCTCATTGGCTACCAAGCAGTCATTCTACTCCTCATTTTCTGTTTGCAGCAAATATATTTAAGTAGGTGGTGAGTAGAAATCCCTTAGTCCTACGGAAAAGAATATTTTCCCCCAGTCCCATTGTTGTATCCAGGGAATAATCATCAGTGTACATTTACTCTGAGGACCCCCAAATCCCCTTTGGTCAAACTACTCCAGGGGTAAGCATGTGACAAAATTCTGGCCAATGTAACTGAAAAAATCTGCTCTCTGTGGATTCTTATTCAAAATAACAGAGAAAATACTGATGAGAAGAAAATATTTTGCTTCATATTCCTGTTTCTTTTTGGGGGGATACTAGAGGTTCACTGACCGTATTGCAACCATAAGGCAAAAGTCATTAAGTCAAAAATCTTGGATGCCAGAATATAAGAGAGAAGAAAGTCTAGGTCCTTAATGACATCACTGAGCTGCCAAACTGTACCTGCATTTCTTGTTACTTGTATAAGAATCCTCATGATTTGAATTATTTTTAGGCTTGTTGCTGCTCTTGTTATTTGCTGATGGAAGGCTTCTTCATAAAATGTTTAAATAAATTGTTATTCCTAGTTAATTTCATACAGTTCTATTTGAAATGCTCTCTTGACTCCATTCACAGTTATATTCCATTTTTTGATCTTGACTTATATAGCCATCACCTTTTGGTTCTGCTTTTCTCCAAGCTCTGAAACCAACCTCACCCAAGAAAGATAGAAAATAGAAGATTCAATTGTCTTTTACCCAGTTATTCAAACTTAAGTAATATTGCATGCAGATTCCACAATATCCATGCTCCTTGAGTCTACTAACCGGATTTGGTTTCACTTCTAGAGTGAACTTCCTTCGTTTAGCATACTGGTCAGGTGCATGGACTGGTTTCAGTTTTCTGCTGTGTCATTTATTAGTTTTTGTGAATTGAGCAGGTTAGTAAATTTTATGTGATCTTGGTTTCCTTATCTGTGACATGGAGATGATACTACTAGAGATGAATGTGAAGATGAAGTAAAAACATGCTTAGCTCAGGGTCTGGTGGTATGACTTGCATAAATGTCACTCTTTTAGAGTTTATATGGAGGTTCAGGGTGATTCAGTAATTGTCCAAGATCACACAGACATTATGAACCCAGAAGAGGTGATATTTAAGCCATGTGTCTCCACAAACTGGAATTTTATTCTTTCCATTCTAGTATGCTGCCATATTTCTATGTTTGTTTTCAGTAGGATCACTCTTTTCTCTTATTTTCCTGAAAGCAGTTCTGCTAGTGTAACCCTATGGACATTCTTTAATCCTCACCCTCACTCTTCCTCATGGAGGTGGAGGAAAATCAATTGGCATTACTTCTCTCAGCTTCTTGGTTTAAAAAACTTGAAGAACATCGAAATTTTGAGAATACTAGACCAGGATACCATACAGCCATTTGCACTGCCAGGTTATTGAAACAAAATAATAGGTAGTTTTTGTTGTTGTTATTTGTTTGTTTTTGTATTCCATAACCCCGAAGTCCTGTGGTTTGGAATTAATCTTATTTTGTCTTAATTTATTTTAATGCTCCTTCAAGAAATAATGTAATATGAAGTAGATGAAGGAATGACAATAGCCAAATAATGATAGTTCTTTCTGAAAGGTGATAAAGAACTGAAAGTACTCCTTTTCCATTTTTGCACCTAAATTTTATTCTTTTACATCTGGTGCCTTGTGAACTAGTAGGAGGCACAGAATAAATCATTGTTGCACTATCATTTACATGATGCCCATGTGCAGATTTTCAGTTTGATAAACTGTTGGCATGTAAATATTTCCTTGAAGAAATTTCAGTCCAGCTGCTTTTGTTTACAAATCTATCAATGATTAAAACCACAGAGTGTATTTTGCCCATTTCTGAATTATAATTGCATGTCTAATTGTGAATTAATTATAAAAGAGGAAGACAAAATTACACATAAATATTTTCCCATTTCTGGACTCACACCAGGTTTCCCCATATTCATGAAATGTAATGTTTTGCTTTCACATGCCGTAACCTTACATTTCTGCATTTATATGTACAGGTAGTTAGACAAAATGTATTTGAGTAATGATTTGATTCTTAGGAAGAATGCTTATTCCCTTGTTTTACTTTCTTCTATATACCACTTAATCATTCCAAGGTTTTAATTAAGATTAGATTTTGATATGCCAGTCACACTAACATCTACACTGATCTGAATATTATATATCTGCAGATTTCCAGTGTTTTCATCACATGCAATCAAAATGATTCTACAGTTGTCTTGTTTTGCTTTTCCTCTATGAAACACAACCACCAATATAGAAATTCACAAATTAATACAAATGGTGAAAAAACACCAGTCCATGGGGTTGTGAGTGTTCATTTGTGAGAGTTCCCCAGTAATACAATCACACTGGTGAGAAGAGATTATCTATATCGTTCAGTCCACTTAAAAGGCATCTCCTTATTCATTGTGCCTGCAACACAAGGAACATGTAGTGAATGAGTCACACTGGATAGCCTGGGAAGGCTGGTGTGTGTGTGTAAATTTGTTCCAACGGGGCAAGTCTGAGTGAACCGATGCTAAATAGTTCCTGTTTTCATGTCTGTCCTGGAGCACTAAGAAAGGGTACGTGGGACATTTCAGCAGGTGGCTGTCATGTAAGGTCAAAGGTAGAGCATTCCTAGCTCACAGAAGAAGCTTTGATTGCTTTCTGTCCCAAAAAGCTGCTTTTCTATGTAACCCAGAGGGCCTTTACCAGTCATTCAAATGGTCTGCAGAAACTATTCACCAAAACTCTTAAATTATCTGTAAATCCCGAGATACAAAGTCCCTAGCCTAGAGTAAGGACCCAGGAAATGTTTATAGAACAATAGACCTAAGCTGAAGATCCCAGTAGATTTTCCGTGACAGTAGCAGATAAAGCTGCAAGCATAGTGGACTCCTTGAGAAGCAGGCAAAGCTTTGGAGTCCATTTCTCCCCTCAGATCTGGCTACTTATCTCCTACCTGGCAATGCAGGCACCTTCTCAGTATCTTCAAATGACAAGAGCAACAATGGCAAAAATAACAATACAAGCCAACATAACAGAGATTGGTACTTCACTAAACGCTTTTGAAGCATTATCTCATTTAATCTTCAAACACCCCTTTCAGGTAGATGCCACTATTGTTCCCACTGGAAGAAAACTATTGTATAATTCTTCAGAAAAAAAAACTGATGCATCTATGTGGTGGCACCTGAACCCAAACCTGGTTCTGTTTAAGTTTCAGTCCTCTGTGGTTAGTTAAATCATATCTATACTAGAGATTCTCTAGGAAGCAGTATTAATCTGCTTCCTAGATTTCTACCTTATTAAAGATTAAGTGTATGCACATTTAGCAAAACTCGCAGAGGAGTATATCACAGAGGCAAATCAGAGAAAACAGTGAGTAAATGTTATTAATTATAATTTTTGAGGGGCTTTTAAAAGGAGACAATACTGTATAGTAGCACCATTCCAAGAAAGAAGTTAGCACTGATATTCTCCCAGCTTTTGAGATGTGGGCCCAGATTTAAGAGAAAATAATGTCTTCCTAAATCAACATATCACCCAATAAATTTATGTGTAAGTCACTCTTATTAGCTTATTATTTCCTAAAGTGATGCAAATATTTTAAAATTTTACTTCTGTTGATAAACATTTATAATATTTCTATTTTTCTCAGTCAAAAAGTAACCCTAAAGCTAACATATTAAACAGAATCTCTTGTGTTTTGTGCATGTATTTGTATCATTTTAAGTTAGAAAATACGTGTAACAGAATGACAACAATGTTTTTCTTTATTGGATTGATTGAAATAGCATGGTATGCCTATGAGTGCATGTATGTTTTTCTTTGTGTTTGATTAGTGATAGGTCAAAGTCTGCTAGCTCATCCTCCTATCTTTTCTTTTTTTTTCCTTGGGCACACAGCCAGGCTACTTTTCCAGGCTATTTTTGTAGCCGGGTGTGGCCTTACCACTGAGTTCTAGCCATAGGTATGTCACTGGGGTAAAGTACCCATGTCCAGTCCCTGCTCTGTCCATGGAAATGCCCACTTGCAATCCATCTTCTTTCTCTGCTCCAGACTTGATACAGATCCATATGTGTTGAAGATGGCAGGAATCTAAGTTGGAAAGAATCCAAGTCCCTGGATCACTATGTATGTGAGAGTTACCAGTAAATATTGAAACCCCATGTTGGACTTTGAGTGAGAAATAAACAATTATTGTACTAGATTGGTATTACAATTTGGGGTTTAATTATTGCTGCAACTTGCAATACAAGCCACCTACCCCCCACTTTAAAAGAAAATTTATTATTAAATATATTTTGCTTAGGTAACATAGAAGAAGTTTGAAAAATCACGTAGGTTTATTCAAAATCTTGCAGACCTAGTCAATTTTTTCTTCTGTTTATTATATTCTACTTAGGTGTTCTTTATAGAATTTAGTTTTAATCAATTAAGTATTTTTCCCTGTCTTCTACATAATGAGATCTCCTTATGTTCATATTTTAGGACTAACATTACTTTGAAGAGAACCAATAAGATTTTTAAATAATAGTGAAACTATTAACATCAAATAGATTTCTAAACAATAATATCTGGCATAGACATGACTGGTATAGTATATGCAAGATGGAAAGAACAAAACCATAGACTCAAGACAGCATGAAGGGCCCTATCTGAAACTCTTCATAAGACGATTTAATAGATCTTAATCAGCATCATCCAGTGAAGAGGAAGATTTGCTTAAAGGGATTGTGTATACTAATGTTTTAAGACTAAAGATGGTATTTTATACTTTTACAAAGTCTTTCTAGAGCCTTCCCAAGCCCGAAGTTTTAAGAAACTGTAAAGTAATTTCTATGGAGAAAAATTGAGAACATAATAGCCAAGTGTGCACAATATCATGCCATTGCACAGAGCCAGATTTTTGCATAAATCATGTTTGACAGAATTTTCAGCTATCTATATGGTTCATTTGGCTATACTACATTTAATGAACTTATGCCACAAGCAACTTTTCAAACAATAATAACTAAGAAAAATTGTGACAACCTTAAAGAAGTAACTTGACAAATGAGTGAATAAAAATCCAACAAGTTGTGTAAATGCAATTTCTCCATCACAAAAAATGAATGGTTAATGGCCATTCCACTCTGCATTAGCCAACACTAAAAGGCTTATTTTACTTGTGATATACAAATAACCACCTTTAGCATTATTGAGAATTATGCAACAACTGATAGAGTATACTTTGCTGTAAAGAGGATTTAGGAGTTATGAGCTGACTATTTATTTGACTTTGAATTACCCTTGGCTTTAGTAGTCTTCAGTTAAAGCCTCACAAGTAATTATCCGGGGGCAAATATGAAAAGGTCAGTAAGTAATTTGAGTAGTTTTAAAATCCTGTTTCTAATTTTATAATATTATTATTGTTAAATCATGGAGAGATAGGCTCAGAAAAAAACTTTTCTTAAAAAATTAAAAATGCAAGTAGAGTTTGCTAACTTAGATTGTAAACTAGGGCCATATATAATTTGCCTTTCATTATCCTCTCCAAATAGAACTTAGCAATTGTCCTGTATTCTCATTCCAAAAACAGTAGGGAATAGATTCATAATAATTGGTAATTTGAAGCTTGGACTATTATCTTTTTATTTTAATGATCTCATATTTTCCAATGCAACTGATATGAAAATAAGCTTAGAATTTTATGAAACCAATGAATTTAGAAGAGTTGAAGAAGTATTTCTCTTTAAGAAATACATTTAACAATAGATTTCAATTTGAAAAAGAAAAGGTGCAAAACTCCAAATTAGTAGAAATAAACACATAAATACATATGTAAAGATCTTTTATTAAACATATAATTGTGATTTTAGATAAAGGATATTGGCTCAAGGAGTCAATGCAACTTGTCAAAAGACACCCATCTGTTAGATTTCAGAGTCCAGATGTGGACTTGGGCCTGTCTGATTCCAAGCTGATGGTTTTCCTGCTACAAAGACTGTATGTCAAAAAGATGTATTTTTGAATTCAAATTCACAAAGAGGAAAGTAGAATTGCAGTGGAAACCTTTCGGTGGAGAATAAAACATGAGAGAAGCAGAAATAAAATATGCTACAGAGTGCTAGGATAGACAAACAATATGCAAAATGCTACCCTAATGCATATCATAAAACAGGCAACGTATCAATATTAGTAATGATGGAGGGCTGTATCTGTCAGAAGCCTTATTCTGCTAAGAACAGAACATCTGATAAATTCTTGACTTGCCTTATTAAATATTGCATCATGAAAAATGTAGAGGAATCAATATGGTGAATTGCAACTCAGGACACTATTATGTTGAGTAAAGAAAATTGGGAGTAGAAGTAAAATGATCTTTAGGAATAAGTGACCATGTCATTTTTGAGTGTATTAAAACCAAATAACTAAAGGCTGAAAGTCACTAGACACAAATTCAGGACATTACGAAACTGTACTTTAAAATATTGAAAGGAAGATAGTTATGGCTCTATTGCTGGCTCTAAAAATGAAAATGGCTTAAGAGATATGTCTATTATATAAAATAGGCTTCTGCTGATGACATATTATAATATTTAATATTATTACATTGTAGTAAATAGCATCATATGTATGTGTGTAGACACACACATATATACATAACTAAAAAACTAATATAAACAGGGATATATATGTAGCACTACCATAAATATGATACTGCTGTAAACCAAAAATAAAATTCAAAGATCCTCCCACCCCCCACAACCATCTGAATGGACTGCCTTCTCGGCCAGGGCACTCTAAAATTTAACCTGAAAGACTGATTCAGGCCGTGATGCAAACTGGTAGTTGGACATGTCTTATTATACCCTTTCAGCAGTAACATCAACACAGAACTTATGTCTGATAAGAAGAAATATTTACAGTCTTTTCTGTAAAGTCTGCTACTTGGAGGCTTCATCTGCATGATATACCCTATGTTGCCGCAACCCCTTATCATAACCCAGACTTTCCTTCCTATAGTTAATAATTCTTTCAACCAATTGCCAATCAAAATACGTTTAAATCTACCTGTGACCTGGAAGCCCCTGCTTTGAGTTGTCTTGCCCTTCCAGATCAAAGTAACCTAAATCTTACATGTGATTGATACATAGGTCTCAAATACATAAAAACAAGCTGTACCTGACCACCTTGGGTACATGTCATCAGGACTCCTAAGATCATCACCAGCATGTTCTTTACCTTGACAAAATAAATTTTCTAAATTGTTTAAGACTTGTCTCAGGTATTTTTTGGTTTACACTGTATATATTATATTTGTATACCTATATTAGTTCAAAAGTCAACTTGTAATTTTATTTCCTTAAAGAATAATTAAAAACAACAATATAGAGACTCTCTATCTTTGGTCTTATTTGGACCTAGTTCTTCTTTGATCCAGCTGATTGTGTTGATTCCTTCCTCAATGTGTCCTTCAGTGTTCTTTTTCTCACAGGAGCCTATGGTGGGGTGACGAGCGTGACCAGTACTTTGTCTATGGGTCTTTAAAAATCAAAATCCTTTAGACTGCGTTTGACATTTAAGATATAAAACTTTCATCAAAATGATATTTCCACAAATGCAGCTTTCCTTCAATATACCTTCTGAACAATACTTTTTAAAATTACAGGTCAAAAAAGCATGTCTCTTTTCTATATATGTATGTTACCTTGCAAAAATTATTACAGCCCATACAAGCACAAATACAGGATAAAACAAATTAGGTAATATTTATTTCTTAATACTTATTTGGACAACTTGTTAGTTTTTGGGCAACTTGTTACTTATACAACAAATATATACTTTGCTGATTGTTATTTATAATTATCTCCATACTAATTACTAAATTATAATTCTTTAGTGTAACAGAGACATTATGCTCACTTAACATTCCATCTGTTTTCACATTTCCCAGCATTTTAACAATTATGGAAGGCCATGTGGTTAGTTCTGGTCAATGGGCTGCAGGCAGAGGGACATATGACACTTTTTGGCCAAAGTATATAAGAGTTAGTGCATGACCCTCTGGCCATCTGTCTCTCCACCATAGTAAACATGGTTGCCTCATTTGAGAGGGGTAACCATCATATTAAAGTAACTTAGGTAACTGATTCACCATATAGAGGACAACTGTCCTGAAATAGAAAAGACAAATGATAGCCCTCGGGTAAAATCCATCTCACAACCTTTCTTTGAATAGTGATTTCTTTTCTTTTTTTTTTTTTGTTTGCAATGTACAGTCATTCATTTACTTATTATCTATGGCTGCTTTTATATTACCATGACAGAGTTGATACAGAGACTGTGTAGCTCACAAAGCAAAAAATCTAAACTTTTACTGAAAGTTTTGCCAACATCTGATTTAGAGTATCAATAAGTAACACGGGATCATTCTGATATCTTAATAGTGAATCAGAACTAAGACCTTTAATGTCATAAATATATTTCTAAAATATTCTCCAATATATTTTTTATAAATGATCATACAATTGCACATTTTGAAGTAAAAGGTAGGTCTCCAACAGTATATAATGATTTATTTCTAAACAAATAGTGCATTTTAAACCTAATATACAAAAGATAAAATGAAATACAAGCACCATCATTTAAATAAATTGGGCAACTTATGCTAAAGATGGGATTGTATACTTTTACAATAGAAATTTCCCAGCATATTTTTCTCCACTTTGCTTTGACGTATCAATTCATTTTCACTGTGAACTTGAAATACTTTTTCCTGTCCCTATGAGGCATTAGTAAAGCAGGGCAAACATACTGATTGACTTAGATGCTATATATTTTTAGCTTGTGTATATTGCACAGGAGAAGGTCGTATCTGAAGTATAATTTAAATAATAATAATCTGAATTATTTTAAAGAAATGTTAAAGGGAGAACTGGATCATGAGAGTCATTTGTATGTTTGTGTGTGTGTGTGTGTGTGTGTGTGTCTGTGTGAATATCTTAACATTACATGGAATCAAAGATAAGATACTACCAGGCTTTGTACTTAATCAAAAATAGTTAAATAAAACAACTTTTTTTAACCAGCAAAAATCTACAAATAGAAATTCATGTTTCTAATTCAGATATATTGGGTAAATAAAAGCGTATTTTTTAAGTTGAAGTTAAATTGAATTTGTTAATAATCATAAATATATTTTCCAAAGCTATTTATATTTCAAGTAATCTCAAACAGATCATTGTGGAAATTGAACTATTTGATTCTGTGGCTCTTTCCACCCACTCCTATTGCCAAATTCATCTGTTCTACACACACAAGGACATGTACCCTGAACAGTGATTTCACACAAGATTGGAATTACAGAAATATTTATTTCTATTAATATAGTAAGCTCTAGAGGAATATGGTATAAACTGTTGGCATTTCTATTACTAAGTTTAGGAAAATATTTTATAATTTTTTTAGTATTACATTTTACCTTAGATATTAGAGTGTGTGCTGCTTTAAAGAGGAAGATGGACATGACCTAGACCTTGTTCCCTGTACCCTTGAAAGAGGGTTTCAGATTTCCTATCGCAAATGGGCCCACCTAAACAGAATAGTTTCACTCAAGTACTGGAAGCTGAGTTTTATCACTTTCCATTCTCTTAACTGAAAGTACTAGTCACTGCCAGGAGCTCTTAGCACTATTCCAAAAGGGAAAATTTCTTCTACTCCTTCCTTCCACATTTACTTTTTGAGCTTTTCTTTTTCCATGTTCTTCAAATAACTTCTATGCATACTCAGAATGACTTCTGCCTGCCCTATTTCTCTGCTATTTATTAAAAATTAGACTAAACTTTAAGATCATCTCATCTATAATTTTTGCTTTATTTTTGTCTTTTTGAGGGAAACAATGCTGATAATACAACTAATAACTAACTACTGATAAAGCATTTTCTTATAAACTTGAACAAGTTTTGGATTTGTGTGACATAAACTATGAAAGTTATTTTTAGCAAGGGATATCTTGATGTACTCTCTGGTAACTGTGGTTACTATGAACCCTCATAAGATAAAAATATTGTAGGCAGTTTTGAAAATAAAATATTATCTATTTCTCACATGCTGTCTCCAGTACTCCTGTTATCAATTTTGTTTCCTTATGAAAGTTTTCCAGTGTCATTGTCTCTTCTTATACAAATTACTCAGAACCGCAGCCCCGACAGCCAGGAATTATGTATAAGGTCCCTGATTCTTCAGGCCCTATATCAATCACATGCCATTATTTGTTTTAACCTACACTTATACATAGATACTTGTACATGTACACACACACATGCAAACATGTTTCCCCCACAGGGAGGTTTCTTTATTTAATTCAGTAATTTTCAACAACCATGGCTGCCAAATATAATCACATGGGTAGCACTGAAAAAAAAAAGCCTACGTAGTTTCCCCTTTCAGAACAAATACATCTAAATTTCTGGGTGATGGTAGGCAGAAATCAGCATTTGTATAATTTCCCCAATTCAAGAAACTACAATTTGATAGTACAATCTAAGGTATATCTTCATATTAAGGGAATTTATAACTTAATCACATTGCCATCTAATAACAATGAAATGTATGGTTTTCGTGACCTAAAAACACATAGCAAGCTGGAACTTTAGTTAGATATATGGAGTCCTTTTTTTCTGAGTTGAAAATGATTGCATGGATGAGATAAATTCACCTCTATGCATAGTTAAAATTGATATGAAAGGTATTAAATTTTTGTCGATTGTTCTTCATTAATCTACAAACATACCAAAAAGTTTCATGATTTGTGTTTTTTCATTTTGAGCTAAGATATGGTAATAATTTATATTTGTAGCAATATTATACTGTGGAAATGCCAATTACAATTTCATTCTCATGTGCTACATGTGTAAGCATACAATTTTTGGAAATAAGTTGAAATATATTTATTCTTCTGATTTTATATCTAATGGTTTGAATATATCTCCACAAAATTCATGTGTGGGAAACTTAAGTACTTTGCCTTTATGAATGGATTAATGAGGACTCCGCCCTCATGAATAAATTGTCACAATCATGAAAGTGGGTTTGTTATTTTAGGAGTGGCTTTTTTATAAAAGTGATCCCTCTCTCTTACTGTCTAGCTTTTGCCCTCTTGCCATATGATTGTCTTCTGCCATGTTATGACTCAGCATGAAGGCCCTTGCAAGATGCTGACATCATGCTCTTGGACTTCCCATCATCCAGAACCATAAGCTAAATAAACTTCTTTTCTTTTGAGATGGAGTCTTGCTCTGTTGCCCAAGCTGGAGTGCAGTGGTGTGGTCTTGGCTTACTGCAACCTCCTCCTTCCAGGTTCAAGTGATTCTCATGCTTCAGCCTCCAGACTAGCTGAGATTACAAGCATCTGCCACCATGCCTGGCAAATTTTTGTATTTTTAGTAGAGATGGGGCTTCATCACCTTGGCGAGGCTGGTCTCAAATTCCTGACCTTCAGTGATCCACCCATCTTGGCCTCCCAAAGTGCTGCTGGGATTACAGACATGAGTCACTTCCTCCTCCTCCTCCTCCTCCTCCTCCTCCTCCTCCTCCTCCTCCTCCTCCTCCTCCTCCTTCTTCTTCTTCTTCTTCTTCTTCTTCTTATTCTTCTTATTCTTCTTCCTCTTCTTTCTTCTTTTCTTCTTTCTTCTTCTTCCTCTTCTTTTCTTCTTTTCTTCTTT